>JAWPHD010011454.1:0-83754 GCA_037043455.1 Cyrtodaria siliqua
TTTTCTTAGTATATTTTTAGCTATGGTGGCCATCTTGGATTTTGCAGGAAAAAGAATTTCAGCCCAGACTAACAAGAAGTTGCATAAAGATTTTCCTGTGCACAAAAACAAAAATGTCTGCTGACGTCCATCTTGGATCAACATGAATTTCATTCAGAACCAAATATATATGCCAATCAGTCTATTTTTGACTGTGGTTGCCATCTTAGATTTTGCAGGAAGATGAATTCAAGCCAGAACCTACTATCCAGCTAGCATATATGTGATGTCATAAAGTATAATATACTATAAACAGTTTATTAAATCATTTTAAAATTATTTTATTATTAGAATTTTGTGTTCTCTGGGTTTCAAAAACCTCATTACTCAATGTCCAGTAAAACCTCAGTGTGTTCTGAGAACATAATGACCTTTAAATTAACTGTTTTCATTGGCCCAATTTTTATCACTGAACCAATCAGAATGCTTCACTCATATTTTCATTTGTTGTTTCTATCATGACATCACTTTCTGGTATTATGACATCACACCCTGGTATTATGTCATCACATCATGCTATTATGACATCATGTCATGCTATTATGACATCATGTCATGCTAATATGATGCAACTCTGTGTGTTCTCAGAACTGAAGATTAAGACTGTTTGTATCACTCATTCATTAATGAGTTTCTTGAAACCAAGAATCGCAAAATTCTAACAAGAGGCCCAAGAGGGCCTGTGGACGCTCTACTGGCTAAAACAGCTCTTATAGATTTAGATAGATATAGCTAGATATAGCTCTCTTCTCCTATAGATCAAAATTGTGGCCTCTGGAGTGCCCACAAGCAAATTCCAATATTGACCTATAGACATAGTTTTTTGATCCCATGTGACCCATTTTGAAACTTGATCAAGATATAATTCAGATAAACAATCTGAGAAAGTTTCATCAAGATCTGGTCAAAAATATGGCGTCTAGAGTGTACACAAGGTTTTTCAAGTATTTGACCTAGTGACCTAGTTTTTGACCCCATGGGACCCATTTTCGAACTTGACCAAAATATAATTAAGACAACATTTCGACAAAGTTTCATCAAGATCGAGTCAGAAATATGGCCTCTAGAGTGTACACAAGGTTTTTCAAGTATTTGACCTAGTGACCTAGTTTTTGACCCTGTGTGACCCATTTTCAAACTTTAGCAAGCTATAATTGAGACAAATATTCTGACAAAATTGCATTAAGATCGGGTCAAAAACATGGCCTCTAGAGTGTACACACGTTTTTTCCAAAGTTTGACCTAGTGACCTAGTTTTTAATACCACGTGACCCATTTTTGAACTTGACCAAGATATAATTAAGACAAACATTTTGACAAAGTTTCATCAAGATTGGGTCAGAAATACGGCTTCTAGAGTGTACACAAGGTTTTTCAAGTATTTGACCTAGTGACCTTGTTTTTAAACCCATGTGACCCATTTTCAAACTTGACCAAGATATAATTAAGACAAACATTCTGACAAAGTTGCATCAAACTCGGGTCAAAAATATGGCCTCTAGAGTGTACACAAGGTTTTTCCAATATTTGATCTAGTGACCTATTTTTTAACTTCATGTGACCCATTTCCGAACTTGATCAAGATATAATTAAGATAAACAATTTGACAAAGTTTCATCAAGATTGGGTAACAAATATGACCTCTAGAGTGTACACAAGTTTTTTCAAGTATTTGACCTAGTGACCTAGTTTTTGACCCCACATGACCCATTTTTTAACTTGACCGAGATTTCATTGAAACAAACATTCTGACAAAGTTTCATGATGATTGCATCAGAAATGTGGCCTCTAGTGTACATAAGCAAAAGTTAACGGACAGACGGATGACCTAGTTTTTGACCCCATGGGACCCATTTTCGAACTTGACCAAAATATAATTAAGACAACATTTCGACAAAGTTTCATCAAGATCGAGTCAGAAATATGGCCTCTAGAGTGTACACAAGGTTTTTCAAGTATTTGACCTAGTGACCTAGTTTTTGACCCTGTGTGACCCATTTTCAAACTTTAGCAAGCTATAATTGAGACAAATATTCTGACAAAATTGCATCAAGATCGGGTCAAAAACATGGCCTCTAGAGTGTACACACGGTTTTTCCAAAGTTTGACCTAGTGACCTAGTTTTTAACACCACGTGACCCATTTTTGAACTTGACCAAGATATAATTAAGACAAACATTTTGACAAAGTTTCATCAAGATTGGGTCAGAAATACGGCTTCTAGATTGTACACAAGGTATTTCAAGTATTTGACCTAGTGACCTAGTTTTTAACCCCATGTGACCCATTTTCAAACTTGACCAAGATATAATTAAGACAAACATTCTGACAAAGTTGCATCAAGCTCGGGTCAAAAATATGGCCTCTAGAGTGTACACAAGGTTTTTCCAATATTTGACCTAGTGACCTAGTTTTTAACTTCATGTGACCCATTTTCGAACTTGATCAAGATATAATTAAGATAAACAATTTGACAAAGTTTCATCAACATTGGGTAACAAATATGACCTCTAGAGTGTACACAAGGTTTTTCAAGTATTTGACCTAGTGACCTAGTTTTTAACCCCATGTGACCCATTTTCAAACTTGACCAAGATATAATTCAGACAAAACATTCTGACAAAGTTGCATCAAGCTCGGGTCAAAAATATGGCCTCTAGAGTGTACACAAGGTTTTTCCAATATTTGACCTAGTGACCTAGTTTTTAACTTCATGTGACCCATTTCCGAACTTGATCAAGATATAATTAAGATAAACAATTTGACAAAGTTTCATCAAGATTGGGTAACAAATATGACCTCTAGAGTGTACACAAGTTTTTTCAAGTATTTGACCTAGTGACCTAGTTTTTGACCCCACATGACCCATTTTCGAACTTGACCGAGATTTCATTGAGACAAACATTCTGACAAAGTTTCATCAAGATCGGGTCAAAAATATGGCCTCTAGAGTGTACACACGTTTTTTCCAAAGTTTGACCTAGTGACCTAGTTTTTAACACCATGTGACCCATTTTTGAACTTGACCAAGATATAATTAAGACAAACATTTTGACAAAGTTTCATCAATATTGGGTCAGAAATACGGCTTCTAGAGTGTACACAAGGTTTTTCAAGTATTTGACCTAATGACCTAGTTTTTAATCCCATGTGACCCATTTTCAAACTTGACCAAGATATAATTAAGACAAACATTCTGACAAAGTTGCATCAAGCTCGGGTCAAAAATATGGCCTCTAGAGTGTACACAAGGTTTTTCCAATATTTGACCTAGTGACCTAGTTTTTAACTTCATGTGACCCATTTCCGAACTTGATCAAGATATAATTAAGATAAACAATTTGACAAAGTTTCATCAAGATTGGGTAAAAAATATGACCTCTAGAGTGTACACAAGTTTTTTCAAGTATTTGACCTAGTGACCTAGTTTTTGACCCCACATGACCCATTTTCGAACTTGACCGAGATTTCATTGAGACAAACATTCTGACAAAGTTTCATGATGATTGCATCAGAAATGTGGCCTCTAGAGTGTACACAAGCAAAAGTTAACGGACGGACGACGGACGGACGACGGACGACGGACGGACGACGGACGACGGACGACGGAAGACGGACAACACACGATCCCATAAGCTCTGCTGGCCCTTGGCCAGTAGAGCTAAAAATAAAATATTTCTAAAATGATTTAATAGACTGTTTATAATTTATAGCAATTAAATCAATATATTTTCTAGCAGCTATCAAATCAAATGAATGTAAGTTACCACATATGGCATAACAATCTTTGCAAAGACTACGTTTAAGGATGTCACCTTTAAAATACAATAAAGATAAAAGGGTCAAATCTAGAGTAATGAAGGATGCATGGATCTACTTCAGAAAAACAGTATTTCTGTTATCTAAATATCTAACTTATGGTAGTTTATACATGAATGTAAATAAGCAAATTTTATGTTTTTCTAAATAAATGTTTTTGAATATATACTGAACAACTTTAACAATGTGCCACTCAATAAAGCTCTTTAATTTTATAGGTGAAGTTTATTTAACTTCTGGCAAAATAAAATGTTTATTAACATGTAGCTATCGTTATGGGTACCATGCAATTTCATTCATGCTGTAAACTAAAGAAAATAATTACAAGTGTCACATGACTTGTGATAAATGCAATTTATTGCGTCAGAAGCTAAGACAGTTTTACTTATAAAATCAAAACGGTTGAGCCTTTATTAAGTGGCGCACTTTTAACGTTGCTCAGTTAGTATAATAGTATCATAAAAAGCTTGTATGAAAGTACTATTGCATATGCAGCAGCAATTCTGATTTCTTATCAACTATATGGAGTGTCTACTATAGAATTTGCAGCAACTCTGCAGTTCTGCAGGTAAGAAGGTTCTAGGCCCATTCTCCATATCGAGTCCCCTGACCGCATCATACCAAAGACTTTAAAAATGGAGTAGTCACTTGTAACCCTTGCTTGACGAGCAAATAATGGGTTGTGCTACAACTGATCGACCAGTGTCAGAATAATGTGACTGGGTGGGTGGGGGTATCATGTCTACTACGGCGTGGTATTCCAGTGTGGCAGAACTATAAAGAAACCATTGAGTTCGCTGCTTCAAATAGACATATCATCACATCACACAACAACACACAGATAAACAGTCCAGACATTGTGCCTATAATCGTCGGGTAGGACGCCTGTCGTAGCTGGAGAGACTATAATCCTAGAAATAAATACACGGAGGAAGAGCCTGGCACTTTCCTGTTAGGCGCCATATAACCTTTCATGTGTTGGTGCACCTTAAAACCCCAATTCAATTCAGTTATCAACTATATCATCTACCTAATATATCTAGAGCTACTTAACTGTATCATATCTACCTAACTGTATCATATCTACCGACCTGTATCATATCTCTACCTAATTTATCATATCTACCTAATTGTATAATCTCTACCTACCTGTATCATATGTCTACATAATGTATCATATCTACCTAACTGTATCATCTCTATCTACCTGTATCATATCTCTACCTAACTGAATCATATCTCTACCTAACTGAATCATATCTCTATCTAACTGTATCATTTCTACCAAACTGTATCATTCCCATATCTACCTATCTGTATCATATCTCTACATAACTGTATCATATGTCTACCTAATGTATCATATCTACCTAACTGCATCATATCTCTACCTAACTGTCTCATATCTCTGCCTAACTGTATCAAATCTCTACTTAACTGTATCATATCTCTATCTAACCCTGTATCGTAACTCTACCTAACTGTATCATATCTATGTAACTGTATCATCTCTGCACTTAACTGTAGCATATCTCTACAAACTAGTTTCAACTACCGTTTTTCTGTTATTCTCCCAAATAAAAACATCAGCATAACATTTGGGGAAAGGGTACCGTCATTTCACAAGAAAGGTGGTCCAGATGAAAGCATTTTACGATTTGTCATTAGAAAAAAATAATCTTAAGTTTCATGCCAAAAACAATGTCATCCAGCCATCATGAATTGCCTTATTATATGCTATATTCCATGTTGGGATTTTTTTCTTTAAAGAAACTAACCCACCAAATAACAGCCAAATTCCACTGCAAAAAATGTTTATCAAGACTTTATCCACGAATTCAGATCATATAATAATGTATATGTGCCAATTAAAAGTATAGTTTTTCACGGGTTCTTAAAATGCCCATGAGTGAATATGCATAAAATGAATTACGACTTGGTATCTCTTAATTCAACGTTCCAGTTTCTGGTTAAATGGCATGGCTGGTTTGGCCTGGCTGGTTAAAGCTGTTTACGTGTCTATAAAGTTTGGATTCTCAAAATATATAAGTTATATATATATATTTGTATCACCTGCCTACCTAACTGTACAATCTATTTTTGTAACTGCATCATCCGTCTTTGTGCATATTAGTATTTCTACCACATAAATGTCTGTATAACGCATATGTTAGTATTATTCAAGCATGCATCAATATGTACTACAAACCTCTACTGCGACCTGCTCAGCAAAAAAATAACAACATTTAAATAATAATCAACACAGGAATGACAACAAATATTCAATTACGAACTATAATAAGCATCTTGTACATTCAAAATTACCGAAAACTAAAGCTTTGAAGAAGATATGTTTAACCAGATATTAATATATAAAAAATTTAAAGAAAATTTCATCAAAACATAAATTTAACACAAATAAATACTGGTATGCCTTTTCAAATTTTGTGTTCCAAATACGCAAGAAAATGGTATTAAATGAATCATAATTAACGCTTCAATTAGCTACAATATGTATAAAACTTTCTAAGGTCAAAAGATAGATAAGACGGTAACTTAATTCTAAATGGGCTCTATATATATATTATAACACACTCTTTCTCTTGCAAATTAAAATCATATGCTTTGTTTTCTATTATTGAACAACCTTAATTTGGGCAAGGAGGTGTATGCGAAAGACTCCTAAACATCCGTGCTAAGAGTTATCTCCCATGTTGTTACAATGTATGAATCATAACCGAAGTTAAATCAAATAACCCAAAATCGCCTGAAATTACCAGAAATCACCTGTTGGTTCTATAAGATATACATTATTAGTATATTATATAGCCACCGGCAATATATTAGTATTGTTTTATTGATTGACCCTGTTATATGCCTTGCATTTGAATGAATATTCCATGATTTAATATTTAACAATGTATACTGATGGGTGTTGCACCTTATACTACCTCTCATGAACAGACTAAATAAAACCGAGTCTGCTACTTTTCTATCTTGTTTGTGTTTGTTGCTTCCAAGGAACCCTCTTTTCAGTATTTATGGTAATTTAGTGTAACTATTGATGATACATACAGGGCCTCCGCTCTGATTCGCTAATGTCGCAAATGGCGAAAAAAGCAGCAAATTATTTGCGACAGAAAAATAAAAGCCGAGATTTACATGTTTTCAATGCTGTAAGCGGATACGAGCGAAATACTAATTGAAACTGGACTGGTTCACTAAACTACAAGAATAATGTTTGCTGGCTGCATACAAAAACCTATAAAATTATCACAACCGATTGATCACGCGTGTACATTGTGAATCACTGATGCTTGAAAATAACATACATGCATCAAGTTTTGTCCCAATATCTCAAGTAGTTCAGGATATATGGACAAGACACAAACTGTATCACCTTGACCAGTGACCTTAAGATGAAACAACAACTCTATGTCAAACTCATCCATATTTTAAGAAACAAACCTTCACACTAAATTTGGTGAAAACCAACACGGGCTCAGGTCAATTATGCTCACTGTCAAACCTGTACGAGATCTTACTGAAACAAATCTTGAAACCAAATTTGGTGAAAATATGAAACCTTAAATATTGCATTCACAAGAAAGAGCTAACGGACAGATAATGGATGGAAAATGACGACAATGGATGGAAAATGACCGACAACACACCATCCATTAAGCTTGACTAGCCTTCGGCCAGAGGAGCTAATAAAATAATCATTAAAATTGTATTTTCCAGAATATTTTTATTTTCTGCTAAGTTCGTTAATATTTATGTATTAATTTATCTTAGTACACTCTATCACACTCATCAAGTTCCCGCTATTTCACACATTGGGTGGAGTGAAAGAGGGAAGAGTTTAAGGGTATTATGGTTTTAGTGAACATTATTACCTGAAGTACCCTCAGAGAATATTCATTTTAGAAATCAAGGGAAAAAACAATGTCTAAGTCCCGGTGAGTGCAAAGTCAAGGAAAATGTCATCTTTGGAAGGAAGGAGGGGGAAGGGTATGCTACAGTGTATACCTTCAACAAATACAAAAGCAATACTTTGAATATGATAGACAACATGTTCTTCAATAAACAAAAAATAAGTCGCTTTGGCCATAAGGCCATTATCTAGGGCCGTTGTAAAGAACCTTAGTTACTACAAATACAAAAAAGATATTGAACATGTAAAAAGTAATAAAAAAAGTAATGACATCATAATAGAAAAGATAAATACCTTCATGGCGATCATGTTTGTACACGTCTGCAGCACCACTTGTTCGTAGATCTATGTTGATTAGAATGTGTTCCACCTAAAAATTATACAATTAAGTTAGTTAAATTTATTTCAACATAATCATGATAATGTGATGGAGGAAATACAAACAAATAATGGCTTATGAAAAATGAACACAAAAAAAGTAAATATGTCCTATGAGACACATAACAACAACAACACAACTATTACTATAAACTGTCAATCTATAATGTGATATAACAGAAAATGTTAGAGTATCTCTTTGTACATGACACTCTAACATCACTCTATATATATGAAACTCTAACATCTCTCTCTGTCTATGACACTCCAACATTTCCCTGTACATGACACTCTAACATCTCTCCATACATGACACTCTAACATCACTCTGTACATGAAACTGTATCATCTCTCTGTGCATGACACTCTCCAACATATCTCTGTACGTGAAAATCTAGCATCACTCTGTGCATGACACTCTCTAACATCTCTCTGTACATGACACTCTCTTACATCTATCTTTACATGACATTCTAACATCTCTATGTACATGATACTGTAACATCTCTCTGAACATGACACTCTAACATCACTCTGTACATGACACTTTAACATCACCATATACATGAAACTCTAACATCACTCTGTATATGACACTCTCGCATATGTCTGTACATGAAACTGTGACATCTGTCTGTGTATGATACACTATAACATAGCTCTGTACATGCCATTCTAACATATCTATGTGCACGACGCTCTAACATCTTTCTGTACATGACACACTAACATCACTCTGTACATGATACTCTTACATAACTCTGTAAAGCACACTCTAACATCTCTTTGTACTTGACACTCTAACATAACTATGTACAGGACACTCTAACATCTCTCTGTACATGACACTCTAACATCACTATGTACATAATACTCTCTGTATATGACACTCTAACATTACTCTGTATACGATACTCTTAACACCTCTCTGTACATGATACTCTAACATAACTCTGTAAATGACAACTCTAACATCTTTCTTTACACGACACTCTAACATCACTCTTTACATAATACTCACATTTCTCTGTACACGACACTCTAACATAACTCTGTACAGGAAACTCTAACATCTCTCTGTACATGACACTCTAGCATCACTCTGTACATGATACGCTAACATCACTCTGAACAAGACTAGCTAAAATCTCTCCGTACATGACACTCTAACATTTCTATGTACATGATACTCTTAACATCTCTCTGTACGTGGCACACTAACATCACTCTGTACACAATACTATAACATCTCTCTGTACATGACATACTAACATAACTCTGTACAGGACACTCTAACATCTCTATGTACATAACTCTCTAACATCACTCTGTACATCATACTTAAACATCACTCTGAACAGAACATGCTAACATATCTCTGTACATGACACTCTAACATCTCTATGTACATGATACTCTAACATCTCTATGTACATGATACTCTAACATCTCTCTGTACATGATACTCTAACATCTCTCTGTACATGACACTCTAACATAACTCTGTACAGGACACTCTAACATCACTCTGTACATGATACTTTAACATCACTCTGTACATGATACTCTAACATCACCCTGTACAGGACATGCTAAAATCTCTCTGTGCATGACACTCTAACATCTCTCTGTACATGACACTCTAACATAACTCTGTACAGGACACTCTAACATCTCTATGTACATGATACTTTAACATCACTCTGTACATGATACTCTAACATCACCATGTACAGGACATGCTAAAATCTCTCTGTGCATGACACTCTAACATCTCTCTGTACATGATACTATAACATCACTCTCTACATGACACTCTAACATCACTCTGTACATGATACTCTAACATCTCCCTGTACATGACATTCTAATGTCTCTCTGTACATGACAATCTAACATCTTTCTGTACATGCCATTCTAACATCTCTCTCATGTACAGGTTAAACTAACATCACTCTGTACATATCTCTGTACATGATACTCTATCATTACTCTGTACATGACACTCTAACATCACTCTGTACATGATACTCTAACATATCTCTGTACATGAGACTAACATCACTCTATACATGACACTCTAACTGATCTGTGAAGGACGCTCTCACATCTCTATATCTATGGGACACATTTTCATCTCAGACTAATGCCTGTAGAGGCTGATCATGGAGTGTTAATCGGATAATGTAGGCATCAACACCTTGCCTTACATTAGTTTGTAATAGTGGCACTTTATGTATAATTCAAACCAATTGCATGTAAGAAGCCTTAAATGTAGAAGTAGTAGTTTGTATTGATTTTCACACTGACAACAAAACAGAAACGAATGTTATGATGTAAAATGCTACTCAGAAAGTCAGATTGAAAACTATCAATCAATTTTGTATTGATTTAGTTGTGTACATCGGCTGCGTGTCTATTTATAGTGACTGACTAGTGTTACTGTGGCCGGGACTGTAAACACGTTTCATTCTCACCTCTCACTGCTGCGGGTTGAACCCCACCGGGAGCTTACATTGTGAAGTGAAAAAATGTCGATTCTTACAGATGGCTGGAGGTATGAAGTACTGGTTCTACCCAGGAAAAAAGGTGTGATCTGTCTCTACCACAAACAAAACTTGACTGTCATATAGAGCCTAGCATTAGCTAAACGTGATGTAAAACACTGCACACAGTCTCATATTGCACAATATCCAGTCTCATATTGCACAATACCCAGTCTCATATTACACAACACAGAGTTCTAACAATGTCTCATATTGTACAGCACACATTCTCATATTGCACAGAACACAGTCTCATATTGCACAATACACAGTCTCATATTACACAACACACAGTTCTAACAATGTCTCATATTGTATAGCACACATTCTCATATTGCACAGAACACAGTCTCATATTGCACAATACACAGTCTCATATTACACAACACACAGTTCTAACAATGTCTCATATTGTACAGCACACATTCTCATATTGCACAGAACACAGTCTCATATTGCACAATACACAGTCTCATATTACACAACACACAGTTCTAACAATGTCTCATATTGTACAGCACACATTCTCATATTGCACAGAACACAGTCTCATATTGCACAATACCCAGTCTCATATTACACAACACACAGTTCTAACAATGTCTCATATTGTACAGCACACATTCTCATATTGCACAGAACACAGTCTCATATTGCACAATACACAGTCTCATATTACACAACACACAGTTCTAACAATGTCTCATATTGTACAGCACACATTCTCATATTGCACAGAACACAGTCTCATATTGCACAATACACAGTCTCATATTACACAGCACATTCCCATATTACACAATACACATTCTCATACTGCACAGTAGGTAGTTTCATATTGCACAATACCCAGTCTGATATTGCAAAATACAGTCTGATATTGCAAACTAAGTTTCATATTGCACAGCACAGAGTAAACGTTTGCAAAATTCAGTCTTAAATTGCACACTACACAGTCTCATATTGCAAAACATTATACAATTATTGCCTTTTTATGAGGTTGATACCTGGTTTTATCAACCCGAGAAAAAATATTGACCAGGGAAGAAATCTCTAGCGAAATGATTTTCACAGATTCTATTTATCACATAACATACTGTTACATATGATACATAATTTTACCTTATTACTCAGTACCAATGCGACTAACTTGTACACATGTGACCACAATCTGCCCAATCAAATTATTTTAGTTTTTATACCCATGTTTCTAAAATCGCCTCCATTTGTCCGTCTGTCCGTCCGTCCGTTACTGCATCTCCTCCTAAACCGCTGAATTGAATTCAACCAAACTTGAGCCCAGGGGCCACATTCAATTACACTGTAATTTTTTCATAATATTACACATAACTTGGTATTTGTAATTGTCCATAAATGATAAACAACATATTAAATGATTTTTATATTTCGCAAACTCGAATGTCTGCCCTGGGGCCCAGGGCAGGTGGTGGGGATTTGGATTTTCTTTTTATAATTATGTCTCAAATGAAACATGATGATGGGATTACACTGTATACACTGTATACATTTGTTTCCTCCTATGTCGGGCCTGGAGGAAGGGGCATCAAATACACTAATAATGCAATTACAGTGTTATTTTTTTCATACTTTTGCACATTAATTGGTATAATAGTCATCTAATAAAGAGATACACTGCATGTCAAATGATTTATTATTTAAAACTCGGACGTCTTCCCTGGGGTTCGGGTTGGAGGGGGTGGGTGGTGGGTGGAGGGTAACAGGGGGTCAATTTATTTAAAAATTATTTCTCAAATGAACATTTTCATGAAGGGATTACATTGTATATACTGTGGGGCTGTGTGTGTGTGTGTGTGTGGGGGGGGGGGGGGGGGGGGGGGGGGGGGGGGGAATAGGGTTGGGGGGGAAGTGACCTGTGTGAATAAAACGTGGGTCTTTTACGACGGCCGCGCCATTAAATCGTTCTAGTTTGATTGTATATTTGAAGTAATATATTGCACAATACACAGTCTCATATTTCACATCAAACAATCTCATATTGCCGAATACACTGACTTATTATTAGTTGCAAGAAACTGTCTCCTATTGCACAATACAGTCTCAAATTTCACATCACACAATCTCATATTGTAAAATACAGTCTTATATTCACATCACACAATCTCATATTGTAAAATACAATCTTGTATTTCACAATACACAGTCTCATATTGTACAGCACACAATCTCATATTGTAAAATACAGTCTTATATTCACATCACACAATCTCATATTTGAAAATACAATCTTGTATTTCACAATACACAGTCTCATATTGCACAGCACACAATCTCATATTGTAAAATACAGTCTCATATTCACATCACACAATCTCATATTGTAAAATACAGTCTTTTATTCTATACCTAATTTATACGTCCAATCGTAGACGCTCATTCGAATCACGTGACCGTACAATATATTCCCGTATCGGGACGCACGCGCGTACAAAATAACCCGTATTCTTTTCGTATTGTACGATTCACAGGTCCCATGTTAAACCTATGATAAAGACCGAAGCGCGTGAAAAGGTTCCGAATGAAAGTCTGAATCGACAGGCGCTCTAGATAAAGCGTTTTGTAGTTAGATATCCATGAAAGCTCGGTTCCTTTCGAAAAACATTATTGTTTCCTATTGTTTTGAAGGTATAAAATAAAAAGGTCATTTAACATTATTCTGCATAATACAAAATATATTTTAGGGAAAAAGTCGAGGTATAGAATAAAAAGATCATTTAACAGTGTTCTGTACAATACGGAATATATTTGGACTCGTACACAGCTTGGAAAATCATATTGGACTCGCCTAGCGGCTCGTCCAATATGATTTTCCAAGCTGTGTACTCGTCCAAATATATATCCGTATTGTACAGAACACTGTTAAATAACCTATAAATATTCACATCACACAATCTCATATTGCAAAATACAATCTTGTATTTCACAATACACAGTCTCATATTGCACAGCACACAATCTCATATTGTAAAATACAGTCTTATATTCACATCACACAATCTCATATTGTAAAATACAGTCTTATATTCACATCACACAATCTCATATTGCACAGCACATGATCTTATACTACACAAGACACAGTTCTAACACATTTCTGAGGAGAAAGTATGAGATGGAGTCTTAAAATGTCTGACTGAGTACAGTAAGGCACATACATCTACACAACAAACAGTCCCAACATGTCCCTTATTGCACAACACACAACTCCCATATTGCAAATCACAAAGTTCTAACATGTCTTTTGGAGGGAAGTACTGGAAACACAGCCCTAATATAAGGACTTAAGTATGGGGTATACATTAGAACAATGCATGGCCTTTCACATGTGTAAAATGGTCATTGATGTTTTAATGGGAGTGTATAAAGATGGAACATATCTCAACAATGTTCAGATAAAATATTATTATTTGCTTTTTGCTTTAAATTATAATGTTCAAGATACAGACGTTTGACTGGCATTAAGGTTCAACCGCCAAGGTTTAACACAAAGAGTACAAATGCTTACTCACCAATAATGACCTTATTGATGGCCTGAAGAAGTTTGTTGGATCGTCTGCATCCTGGTAGATAGGTATCAAATCCATCTTGAATGGGGCACTGACCATATCAACTGCAATACAAAAATGGAATATGAATTGGGAACTGACCATATCAACTGTAATACAAAAGTGGAATATGAATCGGGAACTGACCATATCAACTGTAATACAAAAGTGGAATATGAATTGGGAACTGACCATATCAAAAGTAATACAAAAGTGGAATATGAATTGGGAACTGACCATATCAACTGTAAAACAAAAGTGGAATATGAATGGTGCACCCACCATATCAACTGTAATACAGAAGTGGAATATGAATGGGCCATCCACCATACAAATGTAATACAGAATTGGAATATGAATGGGGCATCCACCATACAAGTGTAATACAGAAGTGGAATATAAATGGGACATCCCCCATATCAACTGTTATACAGAAGTGGAATATAAATGTGGCACACACCATATCAACTGCAATACAGAAGACTTCAAGTGGAATATGAATGTGGCACCCACCATATCAGCTGTTCTACAGAAGTGGAATATGGATGTGGCACCCACCATATCAGCTGTTCTACAGAAGTGGAATATGAATGTGGCACCCACCATATCAGCTGTTCTACAGAAGTGGAATATGAATGTGGCATCCACCATATCAGATGTTCTACAGAAGTGGAATATGAATGGGGCACCACCATATCAACTGTAATACAGAAGTGGAATATGAATGGGACACCCACCATATCAACTGTTATACAGAAGTGGAATATGAATGTGGCATCCACCATATCAGCTGTTCTACAGAAGTGGAATATGAATGGGGCACCACCATATCAACTGTAATACAGAAGTGGAATATGAATGGGACACCCACCATAATCAACTGTTATACAGAAGTGGAATATGAATGGGGCACCACCATATCAACTGTAATACAGAAGTGGAATATGAATGGGACACCCACAATATCAGCTGTTATACAGAAGTGGAATATGAATGGGACACCCACCATATCAACTGTAATACAGAAGTGGAATATGAATGGGACACCCACCATATCAACTGTTATACAGAAGTGGAATATGAATGTGGCATCCACCATATTAGCTGTTCTACAGAAGTGGAATTTGAATGGGGCACCACCATATCAACTGTAATACAGAAGTAGAATAGTACTGGGGCACCCAACATATCAACTGTAATACTGTGGAATATAAATTGGGTACCACTATATCAACTGTAATACAGAAGTGGAATATGAATGGGGCACCACCATATCAACTGTTATTCACTCCAACTTCAAACTCTTTCTATATATTTTAAGTTATATGCACACTTCAAAGTTATATGATCACATCAAATATGCATTTGCTTCAGCAACAGATCTCCTTTAGACTGAATGGATTTTAAGGAAAATTAAGTTGAAATGTATTTATCAATTAGTAACCTCTGTAAAGGGTTAGGGCTATATTAATATTTTACATTATAACTCTACAATAGTGTATTAACTGGAAACTTAGACGATGTTCAATGTCTATTTTTGCATACAAATGCTCTTACAGCTTTTCGATAAGCCCATCTACAAACATTGACTTTACTACCAAACTATGCCAGTTTATAATATCTGGTATGTGGCATTAAGTGTATATGTCGATCAGTATTCTTAAATCTTAAAGTGAATATCACTTAAGAGATAAAATAAAATGTTAAAGAGACACAATGCAAGCTAGAAGTTTTTATCATGCATTAAAATTAGCATCTCGATTTATTAGTCCAGTATCATTTTGACTTTAAACCTGCTTGCATACATGTACTGTAATGAAATAAAATTTAGAGAGTTTTCATTTTTACTTCTTAAATTCTACCACAGGCACTGGTTTAAATATATAATTGGTGTAATATAATCACTAGTGAGTAATATGCAAAAACAATTAGTTTTAAAATATTCTTATATACGTAATTAATATTAATGATTTAATAGATGCTAGTTATAAAAACTAAAGGGATGCTGTGAGTTTTCAAAAATCATGATTGCCATATTTCCCTTTAACAATCTGCTATCACTGAAGTAAAAGTTAGTGTATAGATCAAGCTGTAACAAAGGCTGTTTATATTTTGATAAAGGAAGATTT
This sequence comes from Cyrtodaria siliqua, assembly GCA_037043455.1. Lineage (NCBI taxonomy): Eukaryota > Metazoa > Mollusca > Bivalvia > Adapedonta > Hiatellidae > Cyrtodaria > Cyrtodaria siliqua. Next base: position 16,433 of record JAWPHD010011454.1, read on the forward strand.
ACATCCGGAAATCTATTAGAGCTATTCCTTTTTAATTTATATGGAGGTCGTGGGAATGCCACTTTTTATTTTACCCCCACCAACATATTCTTTTATTACATAATACCCCCATTAACATGCCTTTACTTTTACCCTACTACCAATATATTAAAAATTCAATTTTCTCATCTACTCCCACGTGACCCCACCCCAACCCTCCACCACAACACCCACCCCACCACCCAAATCATAAATCTAGTGAGCATGTAACTCTTAAAATTGATAAACATACTGATATACCATTTACCTATTTAGGATTTTAATGATCATCATTATGCAACATTAAAGAAATACTGTTGTTAGAAATATTATTAAATCTTAGAATACAAGGGTAGTAGGAGTTGACTTGTGTGAGTGATGATGTTTTGAGTAAGTGATATATACATGTATATACATTACATGTGTATATGTTGTATACATTTATTATAATGATTTTGTACAGTGTGCGGTGGGATGACCCCGACCCCCAACACACTTATTGATGGGGAAATAAATGGGTCACCTTTATGGGACTGAAAAACAAAGTTTGATTTTCAGTCCCATAAAGGTCACTAGCAGATCCAGGGGAGGGGGAGTGGTGGGGGGGGGGGGGGGGGGGGGGTTTGGGGGGGGGGTAATGGAGACACCCGGCGCGCGCCCCCCCTTAAAGTTCCGGATCATACATGTATGTCCATGTTACTGTAGATAAATTTCTTTGCACGCCCTCAGTATAAAAAAAAAATTCGCTCGCTCGACGCATAATGGCTAATGAGTGGTTTTATTAACACATTTTTAAATCCTTTTATTTGAAAAAGCACTTTTTTATTCATACATGCATGTTCATGTTACTGTAGATAATATATCAAACAATTTCGATGCACGCCCTCAGTATAAAAAAAATTCTCGTACGCTCGACGCATAATGGCTAATGAGTGGTTTAATTAACACATTGTTAAATCCTTTTATTTGAAAACGGACTTTTTTTATTCATACATGTATGTCAATGTTATTGTAGATAAAATATCAAACAATTTCGTTGCACGCCCTCAGTATCAAAAAATTTCTCGCTCGCTTCGCTCTCTCAACGCATAATTGCTAATGAGTGGTTTAATTAACACATTGTTAAATCCTTTTATTTGGAAACAGACTTTTTTTATTCATACATGTATGTCAATGTTATTGTAGATAAAATATCAAACAATTTCGTTGCACGCCCTCAGTATCAAAAAAATTCTCGCTCGCTCAACGCATAATGGCTAATGAGTGGTTTCATTAACACATTGTTAAATACTTTTATTTGAAAACGGACTTTTTTATTCATACATGTATGTCAATGTTATTGTAGATAAAATATCAAACAATTTCGTTGCACGCCCTCAGTATCAAAAATTTTTAGTTGAAAACGGATTTTTTTTTTATTCATACGTGTATGTCCATGTTACTGTAGATAAAATATCAAACAATTTCGTTGGACGCCCTCAGTATATTTTTTTTCCTCGCTCGCTAGACACATAATGGCTAATGAGTGGTTTAATTAACACATTGTTAAATCCTTTTATTTGAAAACATACTTTTTTACCCTATCAATGCACTACCGCAAATGTTTTATGAGGCTAGAGACGGACCCAAAAATTTACCAAAATATTACGCCCCCCTAAGCTGAAATCCTGGATCCGCCTCTGAAGGTGACCGAAATATTACAACAATTTAAGAGGTTTTTTGTTTATTTGAAACAAACAAAAACCTCTTAAATTGTTGTAATATTTCGGTTGCGGGAGGGAATTTGGGATTCAGTTTGCTTAAAATTATTTAATTTACCTTAAAAAGCTGCTGGAAACTGAACACACATAATAAGTTGTCTTCATCAAAGTCTCCAGTCTCAAAGAATGACTATATATATTTTTTCAAAATATAACTGTCTAAATTTAACAACTATACATACCTTCAGAATCTGTGACAAATGTACGATTGACCCAGTTATTGAAAGCGTTAACTTCTTCTTTATTTTCACTCTCACACTGAAATGCAAAAGTTATGTGTCTTAATTAGGTATAACATAATTCTATTGCTTTTATGGGCTAGGTTTAACAATAAGGAATTCAAACTCTTACTTATTATAAAATATTCACTTTAAATAGTAGCAAAATAAGCAGTTATTTGGTTCTGATTTGTATCATATAATTACAGTATGTTCTGAACATTTTCAGCAACAAAATATTATGGAGACATACACTACACAACTTTTATAATCGGTCACTTTTCAAAGAATTATATATTTTTTAATAATTCATATTTTCATTTGAAATTTTAACTGGCGTCCTTTAATAAATATCGCTTGCTATTCATAAAACTTAACCTGCCTTTGACTGGACTAAAACCTTGTTAATAAACTTAATAAAATATTGGTATGTGTTTCGGTGATTTCAAGTTTTTAGTATTCATGTTATTTTCAAAAAACCTGGATGACCAATTATAAAAGTTGAGTAGTGTACTTCAACAAAGGGAACAAGCCCAAACTCTGGTATAAAGTGTGTAACAAGAAATGTCAGAAATTCTGCAAACATATCAGTCAAGTCCCACGCATTGGCATACGCACCATCGAGTTTTGGATTCAAAATGTGCCTAGTACGTTATAGGGAGGAGAAACGGGTTCATAAACGCTCTAGTTTATCGATTTATGTTGTCGCGCTAGAACGCCGCCATTTACTATTTTATCGATACAGGTAAATCGATCGTAAGCGCGTTACATTTGAAAAGTTAAAATTTCAGCCAACATCTCAAATTAGGCAGTTTTTACAGCCCCTTTTTACGGCTTTCTGTTGTAATCAACATCACGAAATTACATTCTTGACAAAGATAAATATGTCTACTATTCACTTTTTGTTATTATTAATGTCTAATATTATATAAGCCATACTTCGTATCTCGTTTGCAATAGCTCCACACCATTTTTAATTCTATAAAATTAAAAATTTAGCTGATATCTCAAAAGGCACATTTTCATCACCTCTTTTTAGGCTTTGTCTTATAATCACCACCATGAAATTACCTTCTTTACAAAGATAAATATGTTTACTATTCACTTTTTGTTATTATTAATGCCTAAATAACCCGTAGTCTCGTATCTCGTTTGCAATAACTATACACTGTCACCATTTTTTATTTGGCGCAGAGTGGCGCCATCTTTGTTACACGGAGCCGTCTGGTAATATGTGCTTTTAAACATGCAAACAAATACACGCGCTGTATCAGAGGACACAATGTGAATAAATAATACTTATGTTTACATTTAGCACCTTTATTGAGTTTGTAAATGTAATAATTTATAAGAATTTGCTGTTTTTCACACACTCGCGAAACAACCGGAAGTAGTCATTTTCACGGAATAGTGAAACACATGCGCGACAACATAAATCGGCAAAACGAGCCCGTTTCTCCTCCCTATAACGTACTCCCTGCCCCACTATACGAACAGTTTTTAGTGCATTTTTCGCATTTTTCGCCCTTTTTATTTGTTTGCTTCTTTAATAGCCTGTACGCACGTGCGTCAGTGCGTATGCCCAGGTATGCCCCTGATTGGGCATGAAACACGCACATTTTTTTGTGTTAAATAAAGCTCACACGCATTCTGAAAATGTCAACAATTTTCTTTTGTTGGCGATTTCTATTTATAAAATGTAGTTCATCTATCCAATTTCTCCACCCAAAAATGCGCTGTTTTCTATTTCTGGGACGTTGAAATGTGCATTCAGATGTGTGTTAAAAAATAAATAAATTATTAGATGGTTTAAATAAATTTGATCAAATTGTATGACCATTTCAACCACAGACCATCTCGGGCTTCCTGTGCCTCTCATCCATTAGGGGTCCTGCCTTCCATTAAGCGATGGGAAAACTTATATTAGCAGTATTTATAATGGATATTTCGACAATAAAACACGTGTAAAAACATGTTTTATCAAAAAAATTGACAACCTGTTTAAAATTACCTATTAAATGTTTTTTTTTACAATATGCAAACTTGTTAAGCCTAAATTAAGGTTTTATTTAAATTAAGTTAATACTCTGACAGCATTATTGCACCCCCTGATGCACCACTAGGGCCCAGTGGATTACAGTAAATACAGAATGGTGGTATGTTTCACTTCCATTATGTAAGCTATGTGTGATAAATCATTGTTCAGAACAAATTAAAAAAATAATAAAAAAATAAAAAATAATTTTTGCATAAAAGGTTTAAGGCACGGCCCCTTAAAAATAGGGTCGGTCGGGCAACTGGAAACACAGGTATTTTTTTATTTGGCCTAAGCATTTGTGTAAAATAGAAATCCAAATCCGCCTATTGGTTTAGCAGATATAGCAACGACATGAAGGTACCCAAAGTTAACTCAAATGAGGCCGTGACCTTTGAGATGGGAATCTGGGAGTAGAACCTGACACTTCATTGATATGATATATATATATATATATATATAAATATTGTCCTTTAGCAAATCCAAATCTGCTCATTGGTTTAGAAGATATAGGGAAGACACAAATGGACAGATCCATCCGGACAAACAAAAAGACCTTCCAAACGTTCGGTTTGTCCATTGTTCTCCCTATTCTCTAAATATCCAAATAATCTCAAAAGTGGCCGATTAAACCTAGACAGAATGAATAGAATTTAGAGTTTACTACCAGGGGCGTAGCCGTGTCTTAAAATCAGTGTGTAGGCACAAGGTCTAGGTTGGTCCGGGTCATGCACACCCCCCGCCCCCCTCACTCCGGGATTTGTTTTTCAGAAGAAAGCCAAATCCTGCATTCTGACGGTATTTTAAGCAGCAGACAGTAACCATGTTTATAACTCGGAAAATAACAAAATAACATAATAAATAAGAATACTTGCTTTCTGAAAATCTTTCAAAATTTTGCATGATTGGTTCCGAAAGACCGCGAGTGAAACCAGTTTAACTTTTGTTTTCTGAAAAGACCATGAGTAAAAATTGGTATGAGCTGACCATATTGCTCCACCGCATACTACCCTCTGTTTTTATTGCATTTTTGGCATTTTTTTTGTGGGGGATTTCTGGGGACAATGTATAGGCAGCTACACCACTGACTATTGTATTAAAAACTTTTGCTGCAGGTCAGCTAAAAACATGAAAAAATCAAGACAGAACTTCTTAAATTTTCTGCTACATTCACTTACCCCAGATAATGGCATCTCAAATGAAACCACTTCAGCTTCTTCACATAGTCGTCTGAATGGGACATGTATCTTGGTATAAATCAGGTCATCTATTGTCACCTTTTGCTTCTGCAATCCCTGTTCTATCATAGCAATGTCAAACCTCTCTCGTAACTTATTTCTGTTCTGTATTTCAGTTCTTTCATCTTCATCTGTAACCTCTTTTAGGTTAACTACTGGATGTACAAGCACAAAATCTATCCTTTTTTCTTCAGTTTTTATCCTGGATCCCATATTTTTGTAAAATGCATCAAATTTTTCTCTTCGCTCTTGTTTGTCTTGCAAATGGCTACCTTTGATAAATTTCGATATATTTGATTTCGGCGGGTCTGACTTGGCTGTCTTCCATGATCCATATTCTGGGTCCGCATTCGGATCCTGTTTCGGAGCCACATGGTTTCTGTGAGACATTCTTAATTGCTGATTATCACTTGAGACAAGCCTAACTCTTCATCACTTTTAAGACCAAGTTGTTTCTGGTTGTCCCAGTAAGACAATGAGTATATAATCTGCAAACAATAATCATGAGACATTAGAGATGAATATGCAAAATCAATTTCCTTTGAACCATTAATACTGATGTGCAAATACTCATGTTATTTAGAAAAACTGTCAGGATACCCAAGTTTCAAAAAACAACATCAAGGTTGCAGTGACTAAATCAATTTAAATTTTAAGACTTGTCCTTATAGATTATATGGTATTGACATCAGAATAAAATTAACTGGAACTATCACTGAAGGTGATGAATACCCCCGACAAAATCAAAAATAATAGATATGTCTAAAAGATATATTTATTTCTTAATGTGAAAGAAATTCTAATTTAAACAAACTGTCAAAGGCCCATATGATTCTGTTAATTTTTTGTCCAAAATCGAAAAACCATTAATGCAGAGACACATGTGAACTGTATGTTAGGTGTAATAACAATCCATGAAAAACGTTAAAGTGAAAGCCACATGAAGTTCATTAAGGAGTGAAAAACTCAAGTCAAATAAACGGCCATGATTCTGTAATAAATTAGGCATCAACATTTGTGATGTAGAAGGACATAAGGTAATCAGTTTGGGAACAATCCATTCAAAAGTATTTGAGATACCGGTATGCAAGTATTAAAAATGTGTTACACCACGGGACAAAAATGTGTGATGGGATGCGACGGGACATTGGGGACAACGTGATTCCTATATAACCCCCACTTCACTTTGTGAAAGCGGGGGTATAATAGTGATTGTACCATGATGAAAAAAAATGACACCAACAGTTTGTTTTGTAGAATTATGAAAAAAATAAGAAATGTACCTCTTTTACCCCCCCCCCCCCCCCCACCCCCACCCCACACACACCCACCCACCCACCACCACCCCAACCCCACCGCCTTTGAAGGGACTAAAATCAAAAGTGGCCAGCACTTACATCCGAATATTGTCTGTTGTCCAAAATCATGGTTCATGACAGGCAATTCGGTGAACAAAAGTCAATTAACTTTACAAATTTTATGCAAACAGTTACCAACAGTGTTATAAAATTAAAACAATAATAAACGCACATGTCATGTCATAACATATGACAAGCACCTGTATGACCTACCGAGCATTCCCTTTTGAAAGGCCTTCAATATAATGTCTGAGATTGCAGCATAACTACATTAATTCGGAGCGAAAGTAATTCCGAATTCAAATGTTATCCATCAATGTTCCGCTCTGATAAATCTCGTCAAATAAACAGTTTGCAGGTTGCCAAGAGCCAAGGAGGAGATAACTCATGTATCATCGCTTAACGCGTTATAATTACAAAATTGTCATAATCGCTTAGAAAATTGTACGTAACACCTATTTGGTCAATCTCTCCCAGAGGCATTACTTAGTTGGAGAATGCATGTCAGCGTTATCAGACATCCTTGGCACTTGCGCTGAAAAATACCCGCAAACAAAAGTGCACATTGTGCATGTTCTTCCCAGAAGAGCAGACCACCAGTTTAACAGAGGCGTATAGGACCTCGACCATTGCATGGAAACACGGCACTGATCATTCCAAATGACAGTATCAACTCACGCGACGACACGGTCTATCATGATAAAATTCATTTAAATAAACAAGGAAATGCCAAACTGGTCAGAACAATAAAAACTCACCTAAACCCCATTTTAGGCTTACAAGATTACAAAACATATGGACAAGACTTTAAAGGCCATACTCATCACCAACAAAAAAACAATATTTCACCAAGACATATGGAAAATATGCTACGCCCAACAGTGGCTACATACATACCATGCCAGATGTTGAGAATCAATACTATACCAACAAACAACACAACCCGGAACAAAATAACATGAAAAAGATTATGATGTCCCTTTTTGAACAAAATTTGCTGACAAGGGAGACAAACACTATTATAATAACATGAACATCATTTCCTGTATTATCTCCCCTAAAAGTGTATCTGTTCTATTGCATAATGTAGGATTTTGTTGCAAGATGTAACACATCCTGTAAAACTATGGAAAGAACAACACAAAAATAGTGCTAAAGTTAAAAATATTTGAACACCATTTTGTGGTTAAACTAGCTTAGTAGTGATACTCGCTTTATTTTAAAGCATATTTTCTAGTCAATATGTTGATTGACTTCTGCATAATGTTAAATCTTATTATAAGATGTAACACAGATGTAAAAGATAAACAGCAATATTACAGCTACTGGTATGTAATGATTGTTTCAACATTTTGTTGTTATTAGAAGTAGTTTGATAGCTTAGCATTTTAAATGATGAGTATTCTGTGATTCGGAACTCTGTCAATGTCTGTCTTTTTTATGCATAAAAACATATTTGATATGTAAAAAAGGAAAAGAAATGGTAATTTTTATTTGTTTAATAAGTCAAATGTTACACATTTCATATACAATTAGTGCCTTTAATAACTAGGTAAGAAAACAAAATGAATCCGTTGTTGTTAGAAAGAAATGTCTCTTGATTCTTTTCAAAATGCTGACAAAAAACAACCTTTTGACTATAGCATCTTGGAATATACATGGCTTTAATATTGAAAAGTTAGATAGTTTGTTGAGTGAAAAGCTCGATATTTTTGTATTATGTGAAACCATGCTTTCTGGTGATTCTTCAGTGTCTCTACCAAATTATAAGCACATTCATGTCGCCGCCAAAAAAAACCCAACAACGTGGCAGACCATCAGGCGGTCTACTATTGTACTATAAAAGGAATCTTAAATGTGGAATTAGTCTAATTCATGCTCACACACATTTTATATGTATTAAACTAGACAAATACTTTTTCAATCTAGATAAAGATATATACCTCTTTGCAACTTATTTAAAACCACTAACTCCCCTTACAACAAATGAAAATGAATGTACTATTCAACTATTGAAAGAAAAAATTGCTATTTTTAGCAGAAACTCTGATATAATAGTACTTGGAGACCTAAATAGTCGTGTTTCTTCATTAGAAGACTTTGTTATACATGATGAAAAGGGCATTCATGAATATGGATTACTTCCAAATGACTATGTAATTGACATCAATTTACATCAAAATATAGATAAGACGGTCAATCAACAAGGTCGTAAATTAATTGAATTTTGCATTGAATCAAATCTTAGGATACTCAATGGTAGATGCACTGGAGACTCACTAGGGAACTATACTTTTTACGGCCCTATGGGTTGTAGTTGTGTTGACTTTGTTACTGTTTCAAGCAGTATTTTTCATGAATTTGCCTTTTTTCAATGTTTTCCCACCAAATGAACTCTCAGACCATGCCATTATATGGACTGGTCTGAAATGTAAGATAAACTCAAACAAAATAAACCGGACAGAGAATGATGAACATTATAGACAATTACCAGGTAAATTCATATGGGACGAAAACTGTAAAAGTCAGTATATCAGTGCTCTGCAGGACACGCAATCTAACCCTCTTATAAATACAAGATTTCAAATGAAAATCTGAAAACTAATAATATAAATAATTTGACTGATAAATTAAACAACATAATTATCACAGCAGCAAATAAGACACTTAGATTCAAAGTGTTTAAAAAGAGGAAATTTAAACAAAACTGGTTTGATAAAAAATGCTCATTATTGAGAAAAGAGATACGATCTCTAGGTAAAAAAATATTAAAAGATCTAAATAACATAAATCTAAGAACAGCCTTTCACTCTATTAAAAGACAATACAAATATAATTTAAAACAAAAAAGAAACAGTTTATGAATAAAATAGTTAATCAGCTAAATGACCTACATGAAAATAATCCAAAACAATTTTGGAAAGTGCTAGAAGGCCTTCAAAACTCAGACAAAAATGACAATCCCACAACTATTCAAAAATGGACTGAGTATTATAAAAAATTATATAAATGTGATAATGAAGATATTAATCTCGATCAGTTAGAAAATACAAGTCTTCAAAATTCCTACTTAGACTATCCATTCACCTGTCGAGAAGTAAAAGAAAGTATCTATCTTCTACGAAACAACAAACAGTGTGGAATAGACATGATCAGTAATGAACTTATAAAATACGGCTATAGTGTATTGACTCTTCCAATTGTTAATCTCTTTAACAAAATTCTTTCGACTGGAGTTTTTCCAAAAATATGGAATCTTTCCTCTATTACAACAATCTTTAAGACTAGTGACGTAAACGAATGTAAAACCTACAGAGGCATTAGTCTAAACTGCTGTCTGAGTAAACTCTTTACCTCAATATTACAAAAGCTTTAGACCGCATACCTAGAAGATAACAATTTATTATGTCTAAAATGCAAGCTGGATTTAGACCAGGGTATAGAACAAGTGATCATATATACACAATTAAAACCGTACTAAATAACTATTTACACAAACTTAAAAAAAAAATATTTGTTGCTTTTATCGATTTCTCTAAGGCGTTCGACTCCGTTTGGAGATCTGCCTTATTTAATAAAATGCTAACTATTGGCATAGGGGGTAATTTCTACAGCATTGTCAAAAATATGTATCAAAATACAAAATGTCAATCAAAAAAGGTACCATATTGTGATATGAGTAGAGGAGTTCGCCAGGGCGACAGTTAAAGCCCTATTCTATTTAATATTTTCATGAATGACATTGATGCAATTTTTGACCCGTCTACATGTAGTCCTATTACATTAAATACAGAACGTATAAATCATCTAATGTATGCTGACGATCTACTCATAATGTCAGAAACTAACTCAGGATTACAATCCTGTCTTAACTCACTAAACAAATATTGTCTAAAATGGAAATTATCAGTCAACATTGATAAATCAAAAGTGATACTATTTAGTAATGGCAAACAAGATATTACAAAATTTAACTTTCTGATAGGTGCAGAATCACTGGAGATTGTCTATGAATACAAATACCTTGGAGACATTCTATACTTTAATGGAAATCTTAATGCTTCAGAGCATTTATATAAAAAATCCCTTAAAGCATATTTTGCTCTTCAGTCAAAACTGGTTGACATAGAACATGTATCACCTTCACTTCTTTATACTAAATTATTTGATTCAATGATAAGACCAATAATTACATACTGTGCAGAAATATGGATCTGTGATTTCAATATTGAAAAGGACAATAAAGATGATTTTTACTTCGAAAAAATACAAAACAAATTCTGCAAACATACATTAGGAGTCCATCGAAAAGCCTCTAATTTTGGAGCTAGATGCGAACAAGGTAGAGACCCAATCTTTAACTTTATTGCTAATCAGACAATTAAATATCATAATAGACTTTTACAATTGCCATCTCATCATTTACTAAATGAAGTATACGAATGTGACAAAAGTATGTTTGCAAAAGGAAATAAAACTTGGCTCCAAACGATTTCTAAACTTGGACAATTATTTAACAGTAATAACACAAATAACCCGAGATCCCAAGACTCGATAAATATGATTGAAAAAGGTAAAATAAATGTAAAGGAAAAGATGACATACCTACAAAGTTTTCCTGACTCTAAACTTCAGTTTTACTCAAGTATATGTAATAACTTTGAAATACAACCATATTTAAAACAAGGATTCCCCAAATCAATAACAAAACATCTAAAATCTTTACGCATTAGTACGCATACGCTACAAGTAGAAATAGGACGATATAATCGTCCGAAGACCTCTAGAAATTATCGTATTTGCTCTATATGCAAAACATTAGAGAATGAAAAACACTTTCTTCTATATTGTCCACATCTGAAGGGTAGAACCTCCATGCTTAATGCTTTTAATTTTACTCCTGGAAATATATCGGAACCTGCCTCAGAGAACTCCATATTACTTTGTCTATTTAACCCAAAAGATAAGGCACAAACTACTGCTATTTGTAATTTTATTCAAGAAAATATGCCTAAAATTTGATTGAATTGTTAATTTATAACAAATGCTCTACATTGGAATACTTTGAATGCTCTATGCAACTAATTTATCTTTGTCTGTGTTTATGTACCTTGGAAAACAATGTTCTTTGTAAATGGTTTAGTTCCAATAAAATATATTTTATTGTATTGTATTGTATTGTATTGTATTGTACTGTATTGTATTGTATGCAAGAAACGATAACTCTGGGTAAAGATTGCTATTTGATCTCTGTTCAGTTCGAGGCGGCACAGACCTAATAATAATTAATATGTCTGTGGAGGCGGTCATGGTTAACACATATCACTTATCAAGCCCAATGATCCACACGATTAATTTTTTTAATGAAAAACCCCACCAAATAGCAACGCCCAAACAACAAACTGCTTCGAGTCCCCCCTCCCTCCCTTTCTTTCTTTCTTTCTTTCTTTCTCACTTTCTTTCTTTCTTTTTCTTCCTTTCTGAATTCGTTCATGTCTAGCAGGTGCGGATGGTGGTATATACAATTTGGTATCAGTCCAGTAACACAAAAAAATATAATCGCTTCACTGACCGAGTCACTATTAAAACTATTTACAAGAAGTCTTTGACTGCACTGATGCTTAGATTGTGTGCCTTGAACCCATCCACAGTCGGCATGGCGACTGTAGTTGTGGTGAGGCTATTCCATACTGGAATAGTTCCCGTTTAGATAAGCATCAGTGTTAACATTTGGTCTCAAATATTGTACTGGGTGAGTTGACCTGGTACGAAGCAAGTGCGTGTTAGCCGGGATAATATACTGTTCCTTATTTATGAAGACTAAACCTGTATGCATTTTATAGAAAAGGGTTAAACTAGCTTTGGTCCGTCTGGTTTCTAAGGTATTCTAATGCAGTAAGCATTTCTCCAACGTGACTTGAATTTCGCGTCGTCTACACAACCATCTAGCTGCAGTTCTTTGGACTTTTTTCTAACTTGTAATTATCGTTTTGATGATAGAGGTTCCATATAGGTGACGCGTATTCTAATTGAAGCCGGACCAGAGTGTTATAGGAAACCATTTTTGTTTCTTTCAGAGCTAATCCCAAATTGCGTCTTAGAAAACCTAGGGTCTTGGTTGCCTTGTTTGAGATACTTTGTACATGAGGACCCCAGTCTAGATTTTCTGAAATGGTAACCCATACTTATTTAGCAGAGGTAACAATATCCAATGTGAGGCCATGGAGAGTGTAGCCGTGTATAATTTGTCCTTGACATCAACTGCCAGTCAGTTAAAAACAAACAAATGTTGAGTAGAAACTATCATGGAAAGCACAAACCAAAAATTGTAAATAGCTACTGAAAGATATCTTAGCCCTCATATACAAGCTATGGAGGAGTGATATAACGCCTGGCAGTGGAAGTGGAGTTCTCACAGCTATAACAGAGGATCATCTCCGCGATGAATTAGGCTAGCCCCAGAACGTCAGACATAATGCGAGATAATCTGGACCCGGATTAAGCTATAGGGCTCCTAAAAGGTTCATAATACAATCCAAAAACATCCGATGAAATAATTCTTGCTCAATTTGAGGAGTCCATAAACAGAACTAGCAGCACAAACAACTCATTCCTTTTGGCTGGGGACGACTTCGACTTTTCACTTCCATGGATGGGACTGGAAGAAAAAAGTAATGAAACCAAAAACGCAGTTTGCCAACTTGCATCACACGTTTACAGAGATATTTGATCATGTTGACAATGGATTGGTGTAGAAGAGCCAACGAGAAATGGGAACATGATGGATCTGATTTTAACCAAAATCCCAAGCAAAGTTCAAAGAATTGAGGTAATGCCTGTAATTGCTGACCACGACATATACATGCTCCCGGTCACACACAGGAATGCCTCCCCACAAGAAAGCCAAGCCCCAGAAATGCCTCCCCACAAGAAAGCCCACTTGGACAACAAGAATCTGATGAGAAATATGAAGCCACTAATTGACGAGATATACCGAAATGGAATAGAATGAACGACATGTGGAACAAATTTCAACTAATCGTTGAAAATAACCATTGCCAGGCGGAAACACTGCTTCCTATGGATCATAGAGTGGGGGATCACGTGGTTTCAAACAACAGACGGAAAAACATCCCCCTTCGAAGTAAGATTTTCTTTATATTTTCTTTATTATTTCACATATTTTCATGTAATATAGCGCAAAGTATGCGGAATTTTCTGCACTTTATTTCATAACTTTGATTGTAGATGAATGTTCTATATATTTGTTGTTTAATCTGTCCCCATTTCCGAAATGTAATTTTTGAGACGGCCTCTTTCACTGGAATGAAGAGGTTTTCATGATTTTCGTTAAAATGTACTCAGTTGCATCAGTTCTAGTCCCGCAACTTTGCTTTAATAACAAAAAAGTCATATCCACCATAATTTAAAAGTTACATGTGCTACAGTGAAAATAATTATGGAATTCGGAAATGATTTCGAACAATGGCGGCGTGAAAAGAGATCTCGTGCACTTGTACATTTTGTATTTTTTTGTGCGCTCATAATTCTTGATACCGGGTTTGCGATTTACTTGTACATTTCTGGTCGTTTTAGGTCCCAATGGTAATTTCTGTGTGGCGTACAAGCAGCACATGAGTGACATTATGGTTAAGATTTCAATAGTTTCCTTACTATTTCAACTATATATTGAATGTATGTCGTAAATAAATTGCTTTCACGACGTATATGACTAACACATCACGAAAACGCAGCCCGAGTGCGCGGCTAATATATCGGTGAAGGTAATGCGGCATACTATGTTTATATTTGTTTACGTTTTGTTGACTTTGTCGGTCACATGTAACATGACGAAATGATCGGAGCCAATCGAAGAACAGTTGTGTATAGACCACACCAACAGGTGTGTATAGACCACACTAGCCTGGTTCCCTGGCCTCTTAGTTTGGTTTCCTGGCCAGGGAACCAGGCTAAGACCACACCATACAAAGGCAAGCTCGATGTCCGTTCGCTAACATCTAGGTCTAATTACACTAAATCAACAGGATGTGCTCGCCTGGTGCAGTCGAAAGTAGTTCTGTATTAAAGAGTGCTCATCTTTTTTTCTTTAAAAACTTTTTTTAGTGCTGGTTCCTGTTATTTTTTGGCTATAACTGTATTCTGGACATGTTGTTGATATTTGAAAATGCAGCTCATCATGTTTTTGACAGTTTTTTTATATAAATTTGAGAAGTGAAAGTAGACAGGGTATGAAATTGCAAGGGGTAAAAATAGTGTTGACCTTTGACCCGGTGTTACTATACAACTGAAGAAATGTTTCTTAGAAGGTATTAAACCCCCTATTTCCTTGTTGATGTTTAATAGCAGACATGTTTATTTGCATGATAAAGTAAGTTTCCCAGAATTCTAACGAGGTTTGAGTTTTTAACAGGTTGTCAACTTTACTATGGAAGGGCAATGGAGACTCATTTACGCTATTATAACCTATAAGGAGAAATCATGTATTTTTCAGAATTGCATAAAAAATGATTTTCTAGGCATTTATTTTGTTTGAATAGGTGAGTTGAACTCAGAAACAAAGAAAACATCATTTTCAGACTTTTAGACTATTTTAGAATGTTTTTGGCAACTTTTCCTCAAATTTTCTGATTTTCTCTAAAAATGTGATATTTTTAAGCTCGATGTCCGTTCGCTAACATCTATACCGAGTGAAAATGACAGGTGATGCAAAGTCTGGTAACGTCAAAGAAAGTAGGATGAACGGTTAGGTCACGTGATTATTCAAAAATGTTATGACGATGTTTATAATAAATCCTTTTGCGTGATCCGCAAAGATAAAATATAGACCAATATTCAATATTTTCAAAAAGAACTCTATGAGTTAAATTGTTTTAGTACTTTTCTGCTATCGAGCTTCGGTTTGAAATGTTGAAATATATGTTTCGATTGAGGAGACCTAATTACGTATTATTTTTGTAGTAAAATAGTCCCGATTAAAACTAAATTGTTTTCATCCATTATTTCAAATCTTGCAACATCTAATGTGCAGATATTCTGAAAATTATATAAATAAGTTTCAGGCAAACACATTCCAATGGAACAGATTTTACCAGAATCATGTAATTTAGTAGTTAGAAGAGATATATGTGAGTGCAAGGAACGATAACTCAGCGTGGATATCAATATTTCTCTCAAGGCATAGAGGAAGTAAATCACTATGGTATTGATGTCTGGTGTAGTCAAAAGGAATTCCCAATTATATATTTTTTTTCTGGCTTAAATGACTTTATTGACTTGTTTGCGAGAGCTAAGAACCATTTGCATGGTTGTATGAGTTTATTTATCAGCTTGAAAGTTTTGAAAGTGAAAGTAGAATACATGTATAAGGCGCCGAATGAATGCAGTTTGTTCACGGTGTCAACTAAGATCAGAATTCTATTTTCTTATATGCCATATGACCCCTACTTTTCTCAGCAGTTTTCTAGAGAGGAAGGTCTCATGACTAAGAACATGTAAATGAATCTTTTTTTGAAATAATGGCAAACTAGAAAACTTCGGCAATATTGCACAGGACTCAATGGGATTTGTTTTAGTTTAGGTCCTGTAAGCTTTTTTCGCATGTATTATGCATCGGAAAGCTGTAATTTGGAGTTTCAGGTTTTTGAAGTTTTTACAGGATGGTCTGGAGAGACATTTTTTAATAACATTAGGCTTGTTTGTTGTTAAAATGTAGATAATTGTAATTGCAAGGATAATTCAGCATTATAATAAGGAAAACTAGAGTTTTATAGGTGTGATACCACCAAAACCTACCCCTTACACACTTACATTAGACTTTCTGGGAAAATGTCAGAGAGAACTGCAGGCAAAGTATCTATCCAGTCATAGAAACTTTACTGACAAAGCTAGTACCAGACTTGCATTTATGAGTAATTGGGATGTTTATATCGTGCCACCAAATTAATGTAGTTTCTTCTAGGCATACAGAAAGTATATCACTATGGTATTCATGCCTGGCAAATATTGTTTATGTTCTTAAAAAATTAAGATTGACAATAAATAAGCCTTATATCATACAATTGTCTAATCCTGAATGTGTACGGCAAAAAGCTTATGTAATCATAACATCTCCATTATATATATAACACAATTATTAAAAATGTGATATTATAGTTAACTAAAACAGCGTTCATATTAGTCTTCTCATATTCATATGAATAATTCATACAGCAACTGAGGGAGAGAAACACCTACGTAGATGACATATTGTAAAATATCAGTTTACTGACTATCTTTTGAATATTTAAAACTATTCAATTCGTAACCAGACATATAATTTGATATGTCTGGTTTTAAATTAATAGAGCGATAAAGCATTTTGAAAAGACCTGGGTGTAAGAAATTGTATTACCCTCTGAATAATGACACCGGTTAAATATCCACAAAAGCAAAAACTTGTCACTTTAACGAGGTTATATCATATCATAAATTATTTTCAGTTCCCAAAATAATGAATGTGACTAAAATATTTGGCAAGTAGCTTGTTATATTAAATAGTTTGAAAACTTAAAGTTGAAGACCAGAATAAGACCAACATCTCTTTATGTTGGACAACTGCATGGAGACAACAGTCAGAACTAGAATTGACTCTACATTTATGTGGGTGAGAAAGCTCTGTATGTACGTTGTGCATTCCATATCTCGATGTACACTTGATTGTTCTTTCCTTATGGTGTCAAATGACATTTTTCTTTGTTGGCGCATCGTCAAACGCACTTCATAAACGCACACAGGTGCGCGAGTGCACACTCACACCACACACACTTATTTATACATCACTATTTTTAATATCAAGGACGTCATGCAAACATGATTTGCATAAGATAATGACCATCAATCAAACAGTAATTGAAGTGATATTAATATGTTTAACACACGTTTTTTAAGAAACATAATGTGCGTTGGTTTTAAACGATATCCTATAGTAAGTATGCCATAAGTAAAAGTAATTCATATTTACTGCATATTAGGGTACTCAAACCTACTCTTGTATTGAAGCCGTACAACATAGAGCAATGCGAGTATTTTTGGGTACGACAAGAAACACACCATCAGCTGCAATGGCAGGAGACATGGCATGGCAACCGGTTTGTGTTAGACAAATAATTGCGGTATCAAATTACTGGGTACGATTGAGTCATATGCCAAATATGTGTTTCAATAAACGAATATTCAATTATTGTTTTAATAGTAAAGGTTCTAGATGTAAAAATTGGTGTTACAAAGTTTTAAATAATTTTTCAAAAATTGAGTTTAATAACGTTCCGAGTGTAATT
This sequence comes from Cyrtodaria siliqua, assembly GCA_037043455.1. Classification (NCBI taxonomy): domain Eukaryota; kingdom Metazoa; phylum Mollusca; class Bivalvia; order Adapedonta; family Hiatellidae; genus Cyrtodaria; species Cyrtodaria siliqua. The sequence continues at coordinate 34,396 of JAWPHD010011454.1, forward strand.
AACCCTATTGTTAAACGTAAATTTTTAGATGATGTTAAGAGTGCATCTTTAAATCAGTTTATAATAAACTGGAATGTAAATAATAACTCGGAACGTGGTAGTAGTAATATTGGTGGCAATAAATTACGTACTTATAAGTTATTTAAAACTAAATTTGAAACAGAAAGGTACTGTAAACTAATACTACCAAGAAATCATAGGTCGGCTTATTCTAGATTCCGTTGTGGCGTAGCACCAATTAGACTAGAGACTGGAAGATATGAAAGACTTCAGATTAGTGAAAGAGTTTGTCCATTTTGTAATGTTCAGGTGGAAGATGAGTTACATGTTATGATAACCTGTTCTTTATATAATGACATCAGAGCTAATTTATATGATAAAGCAATAAGCCTAAATCCCAATTTTAATAACTCTACAGATGAACAAAAATTAGTATATTTATTCACAAATGCAGACTTAATTCGTGTATGTGCCAATTCCTGCTACTTAATTCTTCTACGTCGATCTAGCTTTTTGTATCGCTAGTCTTTTTTCCTTCTTAAATATGCCAAACAATTTCAATTTTATATATGTAAATAATGTCAATTGTTTTTATCATATCGTGATTCTGTTTTATTTTCTTCTATCAAAATGATGCTAATCAGTTCCTTTTTGATCTGATCAAAGGGGATAAATGATTTTTTAATTTTGTTTAACTAATGTGCAATAGTGCTTTGTTTATTTTGTCAAATCTTACAATACTCATTCTTAGTACATATTTTTTAGATAGATTAGCATCATTTACATAGTCGTAATGTGTAATATATATGCTAATATCGTTTGAGTTTGATGTTATTAGCTACTTTTAAAATATGTTGATAGTTTTATAACTATAGTCTCTTATAATTCTGATTAGAATGGCATGGCTATCTTATAATGTTTACGATGTTTTATTTATGTGTGTATGTATTGTAAACCATGATGAGACTTTAATAAAGAAATATAATATAATCAGGTAAATAAACTTGATGTTGGTGTTGTTGTTAGTTTTTAATAGTTATTTACCAGAATGTAATTTCAGCAAACATATTGTTTGTTGTGCATGACACTGAAACAAAATGTATGTATCAAAATAATTTGTTGAAAAGTTCCATTTTTCGAGAAAGGACAAGGTATGATAAGGGGGTATTTTGGCCCCCAATATATTCAAAATACATCAAGTAATATTTACATCTAATCTGTTGTGCTTGTTGAAGTAAACTGATCATATTATACCTTCAAAAAATATTTTTATTTATTTTATTTATCTAGAAGAATTAACAGGGTCTCAAAAAAATGGCATTTTTGGTAAATTTATTATATTTTGTAGATTTTGGACCTTTCTGGTAAAGATTTTGATCCTCAAAATATAGAGCGCACCTCCGAGCACACAGAGGTTTTTGGCTAATGATGCATCCCTATCAAGTAACTGTTTCAACAAAAAATCAGCTGTGCTTGATGGTGCGCTCTGTATTTCCAAGACCAAAAACTGATTGAAAACTCCTGAAAATGAACAACAATTTCATTTTTTGAAAATAAACTTGATATACCTCGTGTTGAAAATAAATACCCTGTTTGTGAGGCTCTTAAAAACTCATTTAGAGCCTTCAAACGAACTTGTAATGAATTTAACAATGATTCAGTTCATTTGTAGCTAAACTAGATATTCAAAACTTGTGCATTAGAACTTTTAATATTGGGGGCCAATTTTGCCCCTTATCATACCTAGTCCTTTAGCAAACACAATCATTTCTATATATAGCCAGTAAACATTTTATAATGGTATTCACGCACACTTTTAATTAGGCCAGGCCGTTTTTTTATTTATGTTTAGCGTCCGCGTGCGCGTAGGTTTTCACGTCATCAACCAGAAAAACAAACAGTTTGGATGTCAGAATTCTTTACGAAAAAAATACCATTTACGCTCGCCGTTTCGGACGACAACAAATCTGCGACGATAGCGCCGTAAATCTTCGTCTCTTCAGGTCTCACACCTGTATTATCTCCCCTGAAAGCTCACGGACCTAGAGACAAAAGGAAAACCGAAAATAATTCTATTTTTTTTCTCAATTTTAGGCAATTTTTAATTTGAAAAATGGTTTTTCTTTTCTTTGACATACATCTGCAGTGTGAAAGACAGATGATACAGAAAATCTCATGTTGATATGAGGTTCCATTCAAATTTCAGAAGTGTTTGACCTAATCACAACATATTCAGCTGGCTTGTGTATGAATTGTGTATTTTCCATAGGGGTCACAGGGGTCACATTATCGAGAAAAAACCCCCACCAACCTGGTTAACTTCTGTATTTTATTGTTTTAAATTACTGGTTTTGCTATACTGACGATATTAAACCAACAACAATGTCTGCTGGCCTGCTTTGAAGCTCAGATGTTGGAAAAGGCTGTACAGTAACCTATGGGAAAAATAATTGAGGTGTGAGACCTGAATGTACAATCGGTCAGGAGATTGCATAATAACACTATAAACATGATGCAAGCGTTCATTGATGCAGACTGGAATTGTACCACGGTGCTGACATTTTTTTCTTTCTTTTTCATCTTACATATGTAATACAGCGACGTGAAAATAGCTAACTCAAGAATAGTCTTTAATATGTATTTTATTAAACTACTGTCTATTTATCTTTTACAATAATCTATACACAGATAAAAACCAGAATAATGTTCCACTTTCAATAAATGGACAAGTTACAATTTGTAAACAGTTCTAACGTTCAAAGTGCGAGATAAGCAGTCAAAATGAATCAAAATTAATATCTATCAATCTGTAAGAATCTCCCCGAATGAAGGCAATCTCGTGTCTTATATAGGGTGGCTATGTCCCACCTCTTTGACTGTCACGTGTGCCCTCGACCATGAACCCTAACCTCCGAAACTGGTTCTAGGACGCCAAATTTGGGGTTGATCGTACAAATCTCCTCTTTTTGGAGTAAACAAATTATTTAACTTACTTTCCAGACTGCTGATACGGGGTATTTATATAATTCTCCCAGAGTTGCCCCGGTCATCCCATTGTTTCAACAGACAAACCTCTACTTAGACTAAAGGTTATGGTCATACTGTTACTAAATATATACTTAATTGGATTAATTAACTTTCATGCGCATCAGTGATGAACTTTCAGAGGAAATGGTCAAACCCAGGTCTCTACACAAACAACGTAATTAAGCTACTTCTGAGACAAATGACATGCCTATACCATCACGAGGTGACTCATTGTTAGTGCAGTGTCCGATATTTCATAAGTGTTTCTTGATGGACAGAGGCCGTGAATGAATATGTTGGTCACCTAGTTTTTCATAGTACATGTAATGACCAGCCATGGGTGCAATGTAATAACTTACTTTAAGACCTTCAAAGCTCACTATAACACACATACACATTCTATTGGTTTTTATATAAAGTAAACAAGAGGTAAGTGAGGTGCAGTACTTATGGCGAGCATGATAATTGCTGTTCGCGTTAAAGAGAACGACAAAATCATTTTAGATTGGTATGCTGTACAAATTGATTCAACAAACGTTCTCTTCGCTGCTTGAATTCCGCTCATATTTGTTCATTTCTATTGAGAAGGTTGTGTTATACTCATTTATTGAACTCACAACCTTAGTATGCTAGGTTTGATCTCCGGTTGTAAATGAATTAAGCTATAAATCCAAAAGATTTGATGTCATTCATCCAATGATTTGATCTCACTTGCCAGAATCTTATGTTTATGCATTATGAAAACAATATAAGTATTATACTCAAAAGCAGTAAATAATAATAGAAGTTAATAATATGTGTATTATTTTTGAAAAAGTCATTCGATGTCTTTATGAGTTTCCATAATGCTTGTTTTAGTCAATTATGCTATTGTTTTAACTATCCTTTATTAAACTTAAGTTTTATGAGACGTCTTCATAGTTTAAATAAAGAGTTTAAATGTTTTAAATATCATGTTTTGTGATCATTTTTGCTGTGTTAATGGGTTTTTTTTTTTGAAAAGAGTTTGTGTTTTTTTTTGAATAGGTAGCTAGGTTTCGCGAAATTGAGTTGACGCTAAACAAAAAAATAAAACGGCTTGGCCTTATCGATAAACACAATAATCGCCGTTCATGCAAGCCATCGGATTCATCAAACATACGTTCACATTCGGTGCTCAAACGATGACCGGGCCTGCACATTCAATTTAACGTAACAGAGACAGAAAGGTAGAAAGACAATAACTCTATAAATAAACAAAGAGGGAAACTTCATCATTATATCGACGAACTAAATGCGGATGGTCAGAAATACTTTAATAAAAAAAAACGCCATCTTCGAAATTGATATCGGTGAAAGTGTAATTTTTACCTCTTCACCGTGGCATTATTTAGCCGGTGAACTTTATAACACTATAGGTTTCGCACTACCACGCGAACAGTCGAAAATTAAATTAAATTTTTGACTTTTCGTGTAAATTGTAGTCTGAATAGTGAAATTAACGTGATAATTGTCGAATGAGTTTGAAAATTATCGAGCTAAAACTTCAAGTTTTCTAGTTATCGTGTGAAATCTTCAGGGCGAAAAGTCGAACTTTTTTTAGTACTAAATTTCGACTTTTCGTGTGAACATCAGGTCGAAAAGTTGATGGCACTAACATGATTCCGTAGGGCCTATAATTATCCACAATGACGTTAATAACGTCAACAGTTGAATGACGTCCTTGTTGAAATGAACATGGCAAACTTTAGTAATTGGAGACGTCAACGCACATAAGGTGACAATGTCAAAGATTTGCAAGAAAAATAATCAATCATGGGTATCCGGTTGGTACCCTCGGTATAGCTATTTTAATCGGAACCTCGGCTGAACCTCGATTCCAATAAAATCAGTTATACCTTGTGTTGGAATCCCGTTTCAAGTGACCAACAAAGCCAACAAAACGTAAACTAATATAAACATGATGTAAAACAATGTACATCGCATTTATACCTTCACCGTTATATATATTCAACCGTGCACTCGCGCTGCGTATGTAAGTCATATACCAGTCCTGTATATGCCCAGAATACCAGACATTTTCCATTTTCTGTGCTCAGCATCAGGTCTTATTATTATAACAGTTAACTAATGGCTTACAACTGACTACTTTTTATTGCTCTGCATGGTACCAAGTTTATTGCTCTACTACCAGCTAGTACTGTACTGCAGATCAAACTTATCGTGTTAGGCAGACAGTTTAGGTAATACACCAAAAACTGCAAGATGATGTTGCAGAAGGTGCAATGGTTAGACTTTTATATACTTTTTATTAAGTTTATTGAAAACCTGTTTTGATAATTTGCTTTGGAAACATTATACTGATTTAAATGAATGAATGAATGAATGCATGAATGAATGCATGAATGAATGAATGAATGCATGAATGAATGAATGAATGAATGAATGAATGAATGAATGAATGAATGAATGAATGAATGAATGAATGCATGTATGAATGCATGAATGAATGAATGAATGAACGAACGAACGAATTGAATGAATGAATGAATGAATGAATGAATGAATGAATGAATGAATGAATGAATGAATGAATGAATGAATGAATGAATGAATGAATGCATGCATAAATGAATGAATGAATGAATGAATGAATAAATGAATGAATGAATGAATGAATGAATGCATGAATGCATGGATAAATTGAATGAATGAATGAATGAATGAATGAATGAATGAATGAATGAATGAATGAATGAATGAATGAATGAATGAAAATGAATGAATGAATGAATGAATGAATGAATGAATGAATGAATGAATGAACTATGATTATATTATTAAATTATATTATTATATTATATTATTATATTATATAATATTATATTATATATTATCAGAAAGATTTTAAGTATACTATATTAATTTACTTCAGAGAGAGAGAGAGAGAGAGAGAGAGAGAGAGAGAGAGCGAGCGAGAGAGATCAACTGAAAACCCATTCAAAACTGTTTGAGAAATGCTAATAATAAAAATGTGTTATATGCAACAAGACGCGACACTGCGAAAGCGGGGTTATAACAATATGTCATGTTCTAAAGCGATATGTGTAATGCTTCTTTCGTTATTTGAAAAATAAGCAAAATGCGCTGCAACAATTTGATGACTATATACATAGATACAGACCCAGTTGCGTTCAAGTACCCCAAAAATGCATTCAGTTTGCGTTTCGTTTGCGTTCCGTTTGCGCTCCGTTTGCATTCCGTTTGCATTTCATTTTTATAAATGCATTTTATAAAATGCAAATCATTTGCGTTTTTGAATGCATTCAGCGTTTAAAAACGAAACTATGCGTTCATTTAAATGCACGGAACGAACGCAACATAATGTGTGCGTTTAAATGCACAAACGGCGAAAATGCATTTGCGTTCGTTCGTTCAGCGTTTACCAATCGCAACATTTCTGACAATTAAACAACGCCTGGTATCCGCCCATGCGGTTCTTACCACGACTAATGTTTGTGATCATATTGAAGAATGTATCCTGTGGTTGACATTATTTGGTGGTGCACATTGATGATTCAGTTTTCTTCCGGGTTTATGTTATTTTCATCAACAATTTAACATACTTGACACTATATAAAAATATGCCGTCTGGTTTTACCAACATTATTTCAGTTTTATAATGAAATAATATAAAATGTGTGCTACACAATAAATACATTTCCTATTTTAAATCGGTAAAAATGAAAGTGTGTAATCGTGCTTAAAAAACACCATTTACACAGTGTATTTCTTTAAATTAAGTTACTGCAAAACACACTTCGTTTAAATCGAGACTTCAATTATGTACTCAAAGGATAATATTGAAAGTTATCCGAAATAGCGATATGCATTTGCGTTTGTTTCGTTGCGTTCGTTTCGTTCGTTTTGAGCGTTTAGCGTTTTAAAAAATGCATTCATCGTTCGTTCCGTTCGTTTTCAGCGTTTAGCGTTTTAAAAAATGCATTCATCGTTCGTTTTTTAAAACGCTGAACGCTGAAAACGAACGAAACGAACGCAACGAACGAAATGCATTTTTAAAATATAGATCGTGCAACGTTCATTCTGCGTTCGTTCTGCGTTCATTCTGCGTTCATTTTCCGTTCGTTCAGCGTTCGTTCTGCATTTATTTGGGGTACTTGAACGCAACTGGGTCTGTACGTACATTAGAATAACAAGGCGGGGTATTTATCACCTTCAGTGATAGTTTAAGTTTATATTATTACCACAATATTAAAATAAGTAAAGATTTCCGTGCGCCTGTTTAACGGCACGCCTGAGTTTTAAAAAAATCAAGATTGCCGTGTGTCCCTTTAAATATACAAAAACATACCAGTTTGGGTGTTATTACATACTTTGGAACTATTAGCTAGTTTCTATTATTATTATTTGTTCAAAACTAGAATGTAAAGTGTTTTTCCCATATTTATTGGGGTTGATGTTTACACTATTTTTAGGTAAAAAAAGTATACCTTATTTTTTTAAAATAGAACTCTAAGAAATGTTTGTATTTGAATTTAAAGTCTATTACAACAGTGAATATGTTATATATTTAATACAGTTTTGTAAATTAAAACTGACTGTATATCGAGTCAATACAGAAATAGTATAAACATGTGAGATTCATTGAAACCATTGATTAAGTATGTTATGTTATAGGAAATAGCTCTATTTTGTATTCATAATTAATTAAAAATAGTCACAAATTTGTTCTACATTTTATTAGTTAAATTTCATACATTAAACCGGTATGTTGATTTTCTTTATACTTGCAGTTTTACAAACCACAAGCTTCCCATCTGTCGTTGTCTCCACAGGGCAACCTGGTATCTCTGATCAGTGTTGCTCAGTGCTGTGTTTATTAACAAGTATTTAACAACAAATAGACCCTGCTGGCTGAGTATGTAACTTTAATAACACGACCTGGCTGAGTAACTTTCCTGGGCATTTCTGTAGGACAGATACGTCGTGAAAGCAAAGATACGTCGTGAAAGCAATTTATTTACGACACACAATCATACCTAATATATACTTGAAATAGTAACGTATTGAGAACAATCTTAGCCATAATGTTATACTATGGTGTTGTACGCCACACAGAGACTACCATTGACACCTAAAATGACCAGAAACATACCAGTAAATCGCATACACAGTATAAACCCAAGTATTACAAATGTACAAGTGCACGAGATCTCCTTTCACGCCATCAGTGTCCGAGATCATTTTCGAAATTCCTTTTTTGTTCACTGCAGCACAAGTAACTTTTAAATTGTGGTAGATATGATTTTTTTGTTTATTAAACAAAATTGCGGGACTAGAACTGATGCAACTGCGTACATTTAAAGACGAAAATCATGAAAACCTCTTCATTCCAGTGTACGAGACCGACTCAAACAATTACATTTCGGAAATGGAGGCGGATTAGACAAAAAATCTATAGAACATTCATCTACAATCAAAGTTATGGAATAAAGTGCAGAAAGTGCGCTATATTACATGAACATGCGTGAAGTAATCAAGAAAATATAAAGAAAATCTTACTTCGAAGCGGGATGTTTTTCCGTCTGTTGCGCCATTTTGAAACCACGTGATCCCCCATCACATCAGAGATCAGGAAGCAGATGAAAGTATAAACTAAGGACAAATTGAGGCGACCTCTAGCACCTCACTCAGTTTTAACAATAAAACACCTCATCCAGAAAAGGCCATGATATATACTTCCCTAAGCAAGAGAATACAAATCAAAGTACAGCGTACTGAATGGCGATAACATTAGTAAGCAAATGGTTTTGAGCTGTTCCTAGACACCGCCAATTAGGGCCCGAGTATGTTTAAGACATATATATTTCTTCCAAGGGATTCATTTAATTTCTTACTCAGCTTTTTATTGTTGACTTATTGGAAATTGATAAGGAGTAACCTATTGGGTAGGTTTAGGTCCGCCTAACGTTGCTAGGGCTTGGTCTGGGTAATATGGGAATCACCAAAAAGCAAATCAATAAAAGGGTATGAGAGTGGACCTTTGGAAACGGCCGAACACGACAAATACGTATTCATGAACGGTAGTCAAGTTAGGATTCCTAAGTAGAAACATAAAAATACACCCAGAAAACACGGCATGTGTCAGTACCGCTCCATTGTCTGGTCTCCCAAATTATTAATTCTACATTATTCAGATTGAAGCTGTCCATTGCGAGCAGCGCTGAGCTGTAGTTCCAGTGACAGACAAGGCACTTCTTAAAATTAAGAGGACTTTACCATTTTGTAGATACATGTATCTCCCTTGAACTTACCACTGACGAACATATGGTTTAGAAACCTCCACCAAAGTGCAGTAAAGTTATAGGTTCGACAGTTTTATGACTTTAATATCATCATAACTTATTAACTATCATACGCTTCTACCAGATTTTAAACTTTTCTAACTTTGCAATATATAGATAAACTAGTTTAAAGCAAACTTTGACATTGTTAACTATCCACATTTAGACGGGGACGTACCTAGTGCTACATCATACGGGGTTTATATCTCCCATCTAATTCGTTTTGCTAGGCCATGTAATCATGTAAAGTAATCATGTAAAGAATTTCAATTATAGAAATCAAATTATTACTAGTAAATTTATTCAACAAGATTTTCGTTATCATAAACTACGTAGACCTTTTTCAAAGTTATATCGCCACAACGAAAACCCGCTGGAAAAGTACAACACCAACCTAAAACCATTTCTGCGACTAGGAATATCACAACCGTTGTTCTATGGACATGTGATCTATAAGCTTCGGAAATTAAAGGGTTCCGGTGGATTTCCTGACTACATTACAAAACTAATCAGGAAATATGTCAGAAAATACTGCTAATATATGCTTTCCATCGCTTTATGGAACCACGTAATGCGCAGAAGAGATCTTAAATTACTTTTTGGTTGCCCGTGTTCTGTGAATACTTCATTTTCTATTTGATGTTTGAACATACAGTTACAATGATAATATTTCACAAAGGGCCATCGAAACTCGTGATGACGGTAACCGTGATTGGGAGTGTTTTAGGTGTTCCAATTAATTGCGTGTTAAATAATAGCGTTTTGGGCTGGCTGTGTTCTGTGAATCCTGCATTTCCTGTTCGACTTATATACCTACCTTTACGAACGTTTAAGTACACAACTGACAACATTTATCTCTATTATCATATATATTGTTTATTGTTCCCCCTTTTGATGCAGAGATGTAAATCCTGAAAATAAGTTACAAGTAAGTTTTGTCGAGTTGAAGTTCTTGTAGAGAGGATTGTCAATGGTCAACCTGTCAAGGTGATATTCAAAACTTCAATGACGTCTGTCTGAGTATTTGGTGAAACGGTCAAAATGAAATCTCTTTGAAAATAAATAATCTGCGATAAGAACTCAAAGATTTACCTATAAACTCTAGCGTAATATCGTACGAAAATGTTATGCTAATAAAAAGATAAGTACTTCTCAAACCTCATTTCACATAGTGTAATTTCCCAATTTTCTGTTATTTTTTTTTTTATGTCTTTTTCAAAATATACTTGTTACATGCCAAACAAAGTTAAGTTATTTACGAACTTCGTAATATCCTCGGTCATGATTCACTTTTAAATATTTTGACACGACTGAAAGTTGTTTACAAACTCCGTAAGATCCTTGATCATGATCACATTCATACAATATTCCCCAAACTTGTCAGAACATGTATTATATGTTTTATTCAAAATTCCAATAGGCCTTAAGACCTGTGAGGATACAAATAGTTAATGACTATTAATAATACAATGACAGGTAATACGAAATGAAACAACATAAGACAATGTGCATATATATGTATATGAAGAAGACTGTATAAATATTTTCATATCATTAAATCATCTATTTTATACACACAGTATTTCACTACGAAATAAAAAATATGAGTAAGCCTATGTGAAAGTAAAATTCACATTCCATGGACATTGCATCTTTTTAAATAATTGTATTTTATTTTATTTTACGTTTCTATTTTACGTATTATGAATGTTATATATTTTTCACACACATCACTATAAACATATAAATACATATGTATTTAAATGCAATATGTAACTATCATGTTTTCAGTTTATATATATATATATTTATATATATCATCTGATAAAGATTTTAAGCACTAAACATAAACAAATAATATATACATCACCATGACGATTACAACAAAATACATGTGGCGTTGCACAATATATCATCCAGGATATTAATTCAAGTGAGTCTATTTCATTGCATATATCATAGCACAATCAAGCATAACCAAACGTTTTTGTATATACACTGCAACTGAGTATATATTGTGTATTGTTTATTATGAAACACAAAGCAAAACCAAACTTTAAGACAATGCATATATATAATGCAGATGTGTGTGTATAATAGTTGCATATATTCTATGTCAAAAAATAAAAACCAAACGTTACAACATGACATTTCCTTTACTTACACACAATTTAAAACTTTGGTTATGATTAGCTATTGAAAAATAATATCAATAATATGTCGGCTTCGCTTTTAAAAAATAAAGTGTCTTCTGCGACAAACTCACTTCGAACATAAATAACAATGCCACCTGAATCACGTTTGGCATTTCGCTTTTCCTTCGTTCTATGTAAACAAAAGCATTCAAAATTGTGCATATTTAAGTCCTGTATTTCATTTGACCATGATTCCGTAAGTTTTTTGATTTAAACATATTTTATTGCCATATATGTACAAGTACAATGCAATCGGGTCGGGCAACAAGTGCTACCCACATTAGTTACGGCCCTTCCCCACAATGGACGATTCCGTAAGTAAAACTATATCATTATTTTCAAAGATAGAGACCAGTTCAGAACTTTTTAGTTTATTTGAACGTTTGGTTATTTATGACACCTTGTATTTTTAATAAACATACCCTAATGTTCACCTCCTCCTCCTGTATGCCCTACTCTTGACTGTTATTTACGCCGTTATTTTCGTTGGATTTGTCCACATTCACCGAATCCCTATTGTTATCAAATTGAGCTGACCTCCGATCACGACTGTTCACGGTAATCCGTAACTACTGACTGCGTTCGTCTCTGATCCCACGTGCTCCTCGTAGCTGACCTTGACACACGTCCACGAGACACTGCATCTGTCGAGTTTGTAGTAGTCTGCATTTTGGTTTTGCTTTTAGCCGTGGGGACATTCACGGGGGCATTTGATCTGAAAATAGACGGCTGCGTTTGCTGGATATGTGTAACATACCCCTGTATTGTTTGTTGAAACTGTGGGATGTATTTGCTGAATATTCAAAATAGACTCATTTAATTGCACTGATTGAGCGGAAACTTCGCCACGCACTATTGAACTATTGAAGAGAAATCAATAACCTCACTGACGATGTCCATGTCATTCGACGCTTCCGAATATTGCTCACTCGGTACACCGTTACTCGTACGCCTTTGTTGGAGTGGGAGCCCTCAAAGGGGGTAGCAATTTCAAGATCATCCTATATAAGTGAAATGTCAATTACACTTCTTTTGTGGCATGACATTATTCCAGTCGGGAAACTCATCTTGAATAACTGTTTTGTCAAATATAAGCTTAGCCGGGTACACTATCTAAACCTTTGACCTGGGATTGTTGACCTTTAGTGACTTGAACTTTGGCCACACACGTTTTCTGGCCTCACTAATCTCCTTAGGTAGATCATGATCAATAGAGTACTGGGAACCTTTTAGCATGTGTGCTTTGTGTAAGATCATTTCCAGGTCGCCACAATCTCTGAGGTTCACTATAATAGGGCGTTTACGAAAACCTTGACGCCATGTCCCTAGCCTATGTGCTCATGCGATATAGATGTCATGCTCATCAATACCAAGGCGATGTTCAATGAAATTTCTTGTGATGTCTGAGCAGTTTTCATTATGCGTTTCGAATAAACCTCGAAAAATGAGATTATTTCGCCTACTCCTGCCCCTACGTCAATCGATTTATACGCCAGTAGTTGTAATACTTTAGCTTGATGATTGGTTACAGCAGTTACCTGGTTAATTGTATTGCAGACAGATTTAAGATAACCATGCGACAATGATACAAGTTCTTGGGTAGCTGCTTGACCCGTTTTAATTGTTTTCAGTTCATCCAATATTAGACATAATGTACTGTCGGAAGATTGCGGAGTGTTTGAAGTAGGAATACATTTACCGCTAGTGTTTCGCCTTTTGCGTTTGTTGAATTGCTCAAATTCATCATCACGTTGTAATTCATGTCCGTTACCACACAATGCTGAAAACATATTTTCATTGTTCACCGAAAATCCGGTAGCCATTTTGAATGCACGCGACTACGATCACAAAGGAAAATCCAAATTCTGTCAAATAATCCAATAAATTCTCAAATCACACTCACATCGATGCGTATACTACATTCACAAAACATTCATTCTCCATTTTCTCATGAAGATTTGATTGACAACCCTTTCTTTCCAACTATGGTTCATAATATTTATCCTAAAGAACTTCGGCTTAATAAAGAAAATATATCTGATAATAACGCTTCTTTTCTTGATTTAGATCTCTCGATTGAAAATGGTAAAATAATTAGCAAAATCTATGACAAGAGAGATGATTTTAATTTTGACATTGTTAATTATCCCCACTTGGATGGGGATGTTCCCCGAGCAACTTCTTAAGGGGTGTATCTGTCTCAACTTATTCGTTTTTCTAGAGCTTGTTCTCGAGTTGAGGACTTTAATATTCGTAATCTTTGTTTAACTAAAAAGTTACTCAATCAGGGTTACCGTTACCATAAACTTCGTAAAACCTTTGCAAAATTTTATTATCGTAACCCTGATCTTCTTTCCAAATATAAATGTAATTTATGGACTCTTTTGCGACAAGGACTATCACAACCTGACTTCTATGATGATGTGATTTATAAACTTCGTAAGATTCTTGGTCATGATCACTTTCATACTATCTTTGTTAAACTTGTTAAAAAGTTTATCAAAAGAGGTTATGACCCTATCATTTTGCAACGTACTGCATGCTTGGTGGTGGACCCTTTTACAGTTCGCCACTATGCTTTCCTCTTTAATTGTACGATGACCGGACGGCTGTGGACCCTATGATGACGCCTACCTAAAGCCCATTGGGACGGTGGCGTTTGATGTTTGTCCATGTTCTTTCTTGTCGTGCCCTTAATGGTGTATTCTCTTACTGCTCTGGCTTCTGCCAAGTCATTGAGTACAGTCATTGTGGCTTTCTAGGCTATTGTTTTTTTGTATTATATTTACACGAGCATATTTGTGTTTTACTTATATTGCCTATTGATGCTGCCTTGTTTGTTAGAGTTTAGATCATGGCGGGGGTTTCTTTATTTACACTGTCCTGTTTTAATGGGATGACAGTAGGGTAAGTGTGAGGTTTGGTGCATCCTAGAACCGGTTTAAACCCCCAGTGGCCTACTTTGCCACTGACCGTTCCAAAGCGGTAGCCCTATTGTCAACCCTTTTGTGTTTGTGATGTAGTTTGCATTTTTTATTACTTTTGCCTTTTCGTTTGTCTGTTTGCGTGTTTTTTTTATGTGTTTTGTGGATGACTGTCGTCCTTGAATGCTGCTTTCCCTGCCCGATATTATAAGCCTTCTTTATATACCAGTTGTTAGTTTGAAATAGCATAAAATACCCTTGCACTACCCGCCATTTCCTGACGTCATAGAATCATGTAACATGTAAACGTGAATCATAACCAGTCAAAGACCTAACATCACCATAGAAGTCAGATTTGGATAATCCTTGTCGCAGACTCCCTCAGGGCTACCGTTACCATAAACTTCGAAAGACCTTTGCAAACATTTATTATCGTAACTTGGACCTACATGTAAAATGTAAAAATAATTGAGCAACTCTTATGCGACAGAGGCTATCACAACCTGGCGTCTACGTTGACGTGATTTGCACACTTACAATCGTTATTAAACTTGTCAGAAAGTTTTTCAAAAGAGGTATTGACCATATCATTTTGTAGTGCACTGCATGTTTAGTGATTGAACCATTTACAGTTCGCCACTATGCTTTCCTCTTTGAATATACATTGTCCCTATATAGTGCGGAACCTAGGATGACCATTGTCCCTATATAGTGCGGACCCTAGGATGACGTCTACCTAAATTCTGAAAGGGATGACAATTTCTAATATGTCTTCAATCTTGTCTTGTCGTGCCTTTCATAGTATAAACCCCCAGCGGCCTTTTTGCCACTTACTGTTCCAAGGCGGTAGCCCTACTGTCAACCTTTTTGTGTGTGACGTCATATGTCATTCTTGTTTGTCTCTTTGCCTGTTTTGGGGTTTACTGTGTTCTGTGAAAGCTGCATTTCCTGTTCGATTTCTGTACTTACTTACATTACCTCTCATGAACAGATTCAATAAAATCCGAGGCTGCTACTTTATTCTCTTGGTTGTGTTGGTTGCTTCCAAAAGATCTCCCTTATCAGTATTTATTATTTCTTCTTGCTCTGGTTTCTGCCAAGTCATTGTGTACTTGTGTTGTAGATTTCCAGGGTTTTGTTTTTATAATCCTACATACATGATCAAATGTGTCTCCTACTTATCTTGCCTATTAAATCTGCCTAGTTTGTTAGATAATATACTGGTAGGGGATTTCTTTATATACCCTGTCCCATTTAACTGGTATGACATTAGAGTAGGATTGAGGCTTGGTGCACCCCAGAGCCTCTTTTAAACACATGTTTACTACCAACCGTTCTAAGGCGGTAGCCATATGGTCAACTTTTTATGTTTTTGGTGTCGCGTACTAGTATATATACGTTGTTTGTTTTTTGGTCATACCCTAGATTGGTTTTCTTTTTAGCTGCAACTTATTTGGTTGTTCAGTACAATTGTGGATACATCCTGGAGTATTTCTAGTTACGCATTGAAATATATAGCTTTACAACAATATTTAAGTGTATTGTTTGCAAATTTCTCTGGCTGTGAACTTTATCGTTAGCGATTTTCTTTTGATTGGATGTACTTGTATTTACATTGTTTTGTCAGTTTGTGCGTTGAAGACAGGATTATAGCGAGGTTGTATACACATACAATCGATTTAAGCTAACCTGTAGGCCGTATTGCCTACTGACCGTTCCAAGTCGGTAACCCTGTCTTCTGCACTCTTTATATATGTATTGCCCTTTTCATTGACTTTTTAAATATGCTCATTTGTAGTGCAGTGCGCATTGCGGTACCATTGCGTTTGATTGCTAAGGTTTATATAGGACCATTTTCCCCCTCTTTTTGCTTGTAAAGATCATTGTAATTTTGTTTTTGTCTTAGTTGTGTTTTTTGTGTTTTTGATTTTAGGTGTTTTGTGAATACTACATATCGTGTTCAGCTTGTACACCTACTCTTCTTAAATTGATTTTATATTTAAAAGTGTATCAGATTTACGATACTACACTTTTTCAATGGTGTATTAAAGTTAATGGTCACGGTATTCCTAATGTAGTGGGACTTTAGTTATACACAGGTAACGAATGTTTTCAACTCGAGTACAAGCTCTAGAAAAAAGAATACGTTCAGAAACATATACCCCATAATATATTGCTTGGGGAACATCCTCGTCCAAGTAAGAATAATTAACGATGACACAATTTAAATCCTCTCTGCTGTCATACCTTGCACTTATTATTTCTCCATTTTTAATTGAGAGATGTATATCAAGAAAATAAGCGGCAGTATCAGAAATATTAAACCATAGAAAAAGAAGATATAAAAAGTATCATTCAAGGACGACAGCCAACCACAAACACACACAGAAACAAAGAACGACTTTAAAGATGATTAAAGGCAAAATAAGAAATCACAAACACAAAGGGGTTGACAATAGGGCCACCGCCTTGGAACGGTCAGTGGCAAAACGAAGCCGCTGGGGAGTGTGTGTGTGTGTGGGTTGGGGGGGGGGGGGGGGGGGGGTTGGTGGGGGGGGGGGCTTGGTTAAACCAGGTTCCAGCTGGAGTGCACCAAATGGGACAGTGTAAATAAAGATATCCCCACCATGTTATAATCTCTAACAAACAAGGCAGAATTAATAGGCAATATAAGTCAATGATCATGTATATATAATATAAAAAACAAAAGCATAGAAAGCCACAAAGTAGTTGTCAATGTTCAATATGTAATCCAGATACCGAGAAGTGTTATTAAATGCGCGCAGTTTCGACACGGTGACGTAGAAGATTGACTGTAGGCCATCGCACACCACAGGTGGTCAGTTTAGTTTCCCGTTTCGTGATAAATTATAGATTTCTCTTTATGATTAATATACTGGTAAGTGGTAGATTATTTCACTACCGTTCATGAACAGTCCCAATCAAACCGAGTCTGCAATATTTCGTGTGTATCGTGTTCGGCCGTTTCCAAAGTTCCACTCTCATACTTTTTTTATTACATTATATTTATATACCACTAGGTGACATAGTTTTGCATCATAACATACTCACCTACAATTTAAGAGAATCAGTTATATTGTTGACTTTACTTTAATGCCTTATCATACACAAAATACTAGTAGTTCAAGAAATCCGTGTCACATGGAGACATTCCAATTACTATGTAAACGCAAACTAGTGTTTCTCATTTTCAAGGGAAAACTCATCTGAACATTAATAAAATCTTTGTGAATGTTTCTGTTTATTCATGAACTATGAAAGCTATTTTACATAAGGAAAGTGTATAGATGAATATTTATAGACGAATATTTACAATGTCTTAAGAATATATCAAAAGCATGTGGTGATGTTAGGTTTGACACGTTTATGATAACTATAACAGCTAAAATTAATAAAGAATACATAACAGTTTCCATTATGACAGTTCTACTGAGCAAATAATGGCGATGTACGCCAGTGTGTATATGGTAATAACGCAGACGGAGAATATACTGGCACCACTTGTTATGGAGTTTCCTGAAATATACAATAAAACTAGAATAAATTCACCAAATTACGTTTATTACCTTTTTACAAGTTCCGAATGTCAATCCAAAGAAAATATCACGATAACTTCGGAAAGAGCCAAGGAAGTCGTACTAAACATATTGTGTGATTGGTGAAAATTCTCAAGAAGTAGATATAAAAATCGAACCGGAAAAATAGCATTCAAGGATGACAGTCAAGCACAAACAACATAGAAACAAAGAACAGTTTTAAAGATGAATAAAATGCACGAGAAGACCACAAACACAAATGGGTTGACAATAGGGCTACCGTCTTGGAATGGTCAGTGGCAAAAAAGGCCGTTGGGGGTTTAAACCAGGTTCTAGGGTGCCCCAAACCGCACTCTTACTCACTCTTACATCTCAGTTGCTCGAAATAATTTCTTTTTTTACGAATTTTCAGAAATTAAATTGCCACTAATTAAAATGCAAGTACTCCATTAACGATTAATTGACATGTACAATATTGTATGATATAATTTTAAAAAGTGTATTGAACATAAATACAATTTAACGGTTTCGGTTTCAAAAATGTCAATGAAAGATAAGTTGCACTCTTATCAAATAAACACATTAATTACGTATACACTCATACTACACAATGTGGGAGCATATACAGATATAATATTAACGGCCAAATTGACGAACTGTTTGTTGTTTGGGACTGTAGCATGCATTTGTCAATGAGTTGGTAATACACATGTGTTTTGAACAGTTTTATAAAAGTTTTAATAAAAGAATCACTGACAATTATATAACTACTTTTATACACAATCTGGAATAAAACTCTTGATTGTTATCTTGAGCAAATAAATGTACCGAAGTTAGAATGTATTCAGGAAAGAATGCTATATCATAGGCTAAACATAAATTCTAGAAGATTGCACTCCATTATTTCTATGTGTCGTACTTGAGCAGATGAGCTTCGTAGTGTACGTTATTATTGGCAGATGTTTACTCTCCTTTGCATCGGTTATACATTATTATGTAATACTATGAATTTGTAACGTAGTGAAAAATACGTCTGCTGACTGGGGAGCGTAGATCAAAACGTGCTATTAAAAACGACCAAATATTAGTATCGTGTATGGGTAAAAATTCAATGTACGCGTATGATACGGACATCTGACTTATAAACAAATTCAATAACTTCGCCATATACATGCCATCTGCGGGATTGTTAAAATGTTGTACTATTGATGAATATATAGTTCTGCTCAACCCGGGTCTAGGGGGCGTGAGCGGTAGCAATCATATTTCACTACCTCAGTCAAACCGAGTCTGCAATATTTCGTTTGTATCGTGTTCGGCCGTTTCCAAAGGTCCACTCTCATACTCTTTTTCAACTCAACTCAACTTTTCTTTTGTTTATTTTCGTTGCTTCTAAGGGAGATCATTTTCAGTATTTATTGACATTCGTGTAATGTTATTACCCACTTATCCGTTGGGATATTCCAGCCAAATATGTCTGGCGTTAATTAACGTCGGTGTATGGAAGCGTGAGAGGTATTACCTCTTATATAACCTCTCGTGAACAGACTCATAAAATACACAAAACCGAGTCTGTTACTTTTCTCTCTTGTTTATATTCGTTGCTTTCAATAGATCCTCGTTTCAGTATTTATTATTATGAAGAAATACTTTGAATCATGGTCTGTGTTCGTAATCTCTAGTCAGTACAACGACATGGACTATATAGGAACATGTCTGATATGGCCTATATAGAGTTACTAATGATGGGTTAATACTCATATACTTATACACTTGTATATGTAATTTATATACACTAAACCAAATTGCTAAGTACCAACCTAAGAATATGTCAATAATATTCTCATTGTTTTGTGTATTTTGAGCTTGATTAGAGATACGGTTAAACTGCAAAATAACGAGTGTAAATCGTCTGCTCTGATTGCATGAACATATTTTAAAACTTTTAACTCAATGTGTTTTCTTAGAAATAAGATATAACACTTATACAACTTTGTATATAGGATTTTATTAAGTACTTCGAATTAGTGAAGCTTTCGATGTTCCTAATTCTAAAATATGCCAGTTAAAATTATTTTGACATCATGTTTTACCAGCATTTCCACTTCAAATGCGTTTCTAAAAGAAATTTTCGAAATATTTAATGTTAACGCTGAATTACAGTTACTTGAGTTTCAAACAATATTCAATTTAAAGGGAGGTAATTTAAGATTATCCATAATTCATTTTTTTATAGACAGAAAATCTGCGATAAATGGGTCAATTTTTTTATGTTTTTTTCAATTATTTCATACCAATTTTAAGAATTTTATATCTTTAAGCGATCTTTGACTCATGTTATGAGTTTTATCAGTACATTTCATGTTTTCATATAAAGGGAGGGTAACTCTCAAAAGATGTAAGAATGTAAACAAAAAATAAATGTTTTACAAACTATGGGTCAAAACAAAACTACTTATCATATATCTATTCTAAAATATATTTAAAATAGGAAAATTAGTTATTGATACAAAAGTTGATACTTAGAAATTTTGTTCAGTGTATGCATTTTTCAACTATACCTGATGCACTACGTAGTTTTGGCACGAGGTAGTTCCAGAATGAGCACTCTTTGGTTCTAAATCCGTCTTTCGTTTGCGCCATACCTTCCCGAGTAAAAACAATATGTGCTTCTGAGTCTACAGTAAACTCTGGCCATTGCACACCAGTGGTTGTGCCAGGATTTCTGAAAGAACATGTATATATAGCATGTAAACTGAAATAGTTTTAAAGAAATATTATTATATAAAATAGTAAGATATCCAACAACGAAAGCCCTTAGCTGACCCATCCTTAATTTAGCGGACGACTTGAAGAGTGAGACATCGCAAACATAAAAGTGTTGACAATCGGGCTGAAAGGTTCCCCTTACCATATTGTCAACCTAATACATAACAGAAATATTGGAATTTTCTCCAGGGTATCATTTTATAAACTAGTTATAATTAAAAGACGATATAATTATAGAACAGAGTTGATCATTTATGAATATAAACAACACAAATCATAGACAACAATAAAACAAGTACTTAATTACTTGTCAGAAGCCAGAGCAACAAGTTTAATAACTGTTAAAGTACAAGACAGGATTATGTACAGACACCAAATGTTACCGTCCCTTTAGGAGTTAGTTTTTTTTTAAAAGTAAATGAGTGCTACACTAGTAAAAGCAGATATAAAAAATTGCAAATTTCTAATTTTGAAAATACAAATAAATTATAGAGTCAAAACTCAAAAACTGAACTTCGATACGTGTATACGGTTGAGGTGTGCATACCCTGTTTTAGCAAAATCTGTAAAGTAGTCCATAACTTTTTCACTGAAAACTCTATCAGCCTCTGAGTAATTTCTGTTTGGATTAAAAGGTTGTCCAAGCACCATCTCTATCTCATAGCCATGCAGGGCACCCAGCCATGAGGGCCATGGGTTAGATGAATGTCGATACTCATACGAGTACACATACGTCCTACCCTTCAATGGCACTTGCTGCACATGCGACCTCGCAAGTTCGTATACTGGACATTTAAAATAATAGTCGCCAACTGCAAAATATAAAATAGCAAAATTATAGTATTAACACTCATTTACAGCAATATGCATTGACATGCGTATTACACGCATTGCATATTATACGGTGTGAGTGTGTGTGTGCGTGCGTGCGTGCGTCACACGTGAAGTATAGATCAACAGAAGCATTATACCATAAACTGCATATAACATATAAAACTAGAAATTGTTATTGTCCATGGGACAAAAACGTATGGCTCCCCCACTAGCCCGAACAGGCATAATTGACGACTCTAGGTCCAACCGTCCTCTATTGATCTGAGGTCGTTTTGATATTCAATATCCCTGTGACTGTATCTACTATCTGTATCAGTAAGGCCACATAAAAAAATATGTGTGGTTCAGGTAACCCGACCGACCCTATTTGTTTAAGGGGCCGACCCTAAAACTTTTTATGCAAAAATTAAAAAAAAAAATTAAAAAAAATAAAAAAAATAAAAAAAATAAATAAAAAAAGATATTTAAAAAATATTTTTTTTTTTTTTTTTTTTTTTTTAAAAATATTAACAGTGCAGCAGCAGCTAAAGCTTTTCACGCGCACACACCGCATAACTCACTTTTGAATTTCAAGTGTTTTAACACGAAGTAGTCCCAATTTGAACTCACGTGCAGTTACGCGGAAATTGCAGTTGTCTTTTAAAAAACGTTAGCTTAAGCCAATTTTGAATGCAAAAACAACACAGATAATGAATAAAGTAAGTTTATACGTTAAACATCCCCATAGCATTCGTTTTGACTACTACTGGCATATTTTGCATAGCCTAAATCGCTGTTCAAATGTGAAGATCGGAAATTTTGAGGTTTTTGAAACTGCAAAATTGCCAATTTCTCAAAACGGTCACAAAAAATGTGTTGTCACTAATTTGGCTTAAATTAACAGGAATGATAGATCAGTACCTCTACAAAAAAAAAAAAAAAAAAAAAAACATTATTAAAAATAAATAAATAAAAAATAAATAAATATTTTTTAAAAAATATTAAACAAAAAAAAATCAATAGGGGTCATCTACTCGTCATGACCAACCATCCTTCCAAGTTTGAGGACCCTAGGTCCAACCATTCTCTAGTTATTGATCGGACATTGTTTTGATAGTCAATGTCACCGCAACCTTGACCTTTGACCTAGTGACCCAAAATCAATAGGGGTCATCTACTTGTCATGACCAACCATCCTTCCAAGTTTGAGGACCCTAGGTCCAACCATTCTCTAGTTATTGATCGGACATCGTTTTGATAGTCAATGTCACCAGAATCTTGACCTTTGACCTAGTGACTCCAAAATCAATAGGGGTCTTCTACTTGTCATGACCAACCATCCTTTCAAGTTTGAGGACCCTAGGTCCAACCATTCTCTAGTTATTGATCGGACATTGTTTTGATAGTCAATGTCACCGCAACCTTGACCTTTGACCTAGTGATCCCAAAATCAATAGGGGTCATCTACTTGTCATGACCAACCATCCTTCCAAGTTTGAGGACCCTAGGTCCAACCATTCTCTAGTTATTGATCGGACATCGTTTTGATAGTCAATGTCACCGCAACCTTGACCTTTGACCTAGTGACCCCAAAATCAATAGGGGTCATCTACTTGTAATGACCAACCATCCTTCCAAGTTTGAGGACCCTAGGTCCAACCATTCTCTAGTTATTGATCGGACATCGTTTTGATAGTCAATGTCACCGCAACCTTGACCTTTGACCTAGTGACCCCAAAATCAATAGGGGTCATCTACTTGTCATGACCAACCACCCTTCTAAGTTTGAGGACCCTAGGTCCAACCATTCTCTAGTTATTGATCGGACATCGTTTTGATAGTCAATGTCACCGCAACCTTGACCTTTGACCTAGTGACCCCAAAATCAATAGGAGTCATCTACTTGTCTTAACCAACCATCCTTTCAAGTTTGAGAACCCTAGGTCCAACCATTCTCTAGTTATTGATCGGACATCGTTTTGATAGTCAATGTCACCGCAACCTTTGACCTTTGACCTAGTGACCCCAAAATCAATAGGGGTCATCTACTCGTCATGACCAACCATCCTTCCAAGTTTGCGGACCCTAGGTCCAACCATTCTCTAGTTATTGATCGGACATCGTTTTGATAGTCAATGTCACCGCAACCTTTGACCTAGTGACCCCAAAATCAATAGGGGTCATCTACTTGTCATGACCAACCATCCTTCCAAGTTCGAGGACCCTAGGTCCAACCATTCTCTAGTTATTGATCGGACATCGTTTGTGACACAGACAGAGAAACAGACAGAGAAACAGACAGAAAGCACAAAATCAATATGGCTCCCCTACCACACTTTGTGTGGGGGAGCCATAATAATGCGTTATACATGCATATGGAAAAAGCACAAACATGTAAAGTACAGAAGTATGGAATATCTACCTCCAAAGCCTGCTGTTCCAGGATATTGAAAAACAATATAATTAAATTTGAAGAGAAAGATTAATATCTCAATCCAGATATTTGCATTCTTTTAATCTGTTTAAAGACTCATTTTTCATTATGTCCCTGTAATTGTCAGTGTAAAAATAAGTATACATAGAGAATATTATGTCAATGCCTTGACTATCAAGTTTATTAGGCAAGGCTTAGAAAACGAAGAATGGCGAGGCTCCATTCTTTGTTTTCGTGCCGAGCCTAATAAACTTGATAGTAAAAGGCTCTGGCATAATATTCTATTTATCATGTAGATTATCCACATTTTTTGTATGAATTATTATTATTACTTATTTCTCAGAATGTTACGCTTATCGAGGACGCCGCCATGTTGTTGTTTTTTGTTTGTTTTATGACGTCAGACAACGTTACGTGCATGACGTCAGATAACGTAACGTACAATAAACGCCGAGGGAATCCGCATTGACTTGCTCTATTGGTCATTGCCTAATAAAGCAAAATTTGATAGGTCACCCCTTTATTAGGCAGAAAAGTGCATATCTGCATGATAAAATGCAATCTATTCAATCTAACCTTAATACAATCTATCCTAAAGAGCTTCAACTCAACCAAGCTAACATTTCTGATACTGTCGCTTTTTCTTGATTCTTTATCTATTGAAAATGGTGAAATAATTAGTAAAATCTATTTCAAGAACATATTGTTAATTATCCGCACTTAGATGCATAGATGTTCCAGAGCTCCTTTTTGGGATATATGTTTTTCAATTTCCAAAGGTCCATTAGCATAGCCTACTCTTTTTTATTCGTTTTTCCCCAGAGCTTGCAATCGCGTTGATGACTTTAATATTCGTAATATTCGTATGACTAAGAAGCAAGGCTACCATTACCATAAATTTCGAAAAACCTTTGCAATTTTTTTTATTATCGCAACCCTGATCTACTTTTAAAATATAAAAGTAATATAAGAACTCTTCTGCGATAAGAATATCACAACCTGACTCCTATGGTGATGCGATTCACAAATTTCGTAAGATCCTTGGTCATAATCACTTTCATACCATATTTATGAAACTTGTTTATCAAAAGAGTGTATGGCACTATCAGTTTGCAGCTCACTGCTTTTTTAGTGGTTGACCCAGTTCGCCACTATGCTTTCCTCGTTGATTGTGCGATAACCGGACAGATTGTGGACTCTATGATGACGTCTACTAAATCCTCAGAAGAAAGTAGCGTTTGATATTTGTCCTAAATCTTGTGTTAACGGTTTGTTCACATGTTGCTCTGACTTCTGCCAAGTTGCTATGTGGATTTCTAGGCTTTTGTTTTTATATTCAAATATACATCATCATTTATGCGTTATATTTATATATATTTAGTATTAATGCTGCTTTGTTTGGTAGAGAATATAACACGGAGGGAATATCTTTAATTACACTCGTTTTATTGAGATGACAATAGGGTAAGGTGAGGTTTGGAGCACTCTAGAACCTGGCTTAAATCACAAGTAAAGTGGCCATTTTTGCCAATAACCGTTCCAAGACGGTAACGCTATTGTCAGTCCTTTAATGTTTTTGATGTCATATCTTGCCCTTTATTCATCTTTGTAATTATTGTCATTTCTGTGCGTGTTGTTGGTTGACTGTTGTCCTTGAATGCTACATTTCCTGTTCGGCTTTTTATATCTACTTCATAGGGACAAGTGCCATAATTCTGTTTTGCAGTCGAGTATAATTGTGCCAACGTTTTGTCTTAGTTTCTCAATAAATAATCAAGATCTCGATAGTAGAGCGCATTGTCCTCCGACTGCTCTTGTTAACAATGTTATTGTTGTTATATAATATGTATTTTTAAAAAGGACACATATGTTGAAGTCAAAAGTGGGGTGGGTAGATTATGCTGGAAATAGATTGTTGGGTTTGCAGATTGTACTGCAAGTCGACAGTGGGTTGTGTTGATGGTGCTGTACATTAGAGGGGTATGTGGATGGTGATGCAAAACAGAGGGGTGTGTGGGTGGCTACACATCAATAGTGGGGTGTGTGGATGGTACATAAATCAGAGTTGTGTGTGGATGGTTACACATCAATAGTGGGGTGTGTGGATGGTGATGCAAATCCGAGGGGTGTTATGGGTGGCTACACATCAATAGTGGGGTGTGTGATGCAAACGTAACTGCATCTAAAGGACATGTCCAATACAACTAATGCCATACACAAATGACATCTCTGTATGTATAGTTGGCATATCTAAGGGCAAAATACATACACATTCGCAATTATTACATCTAATACTAGTGCCTTTGAGAAATGACACACTCTGCATCCACATGATTACTGAAGGTGCTACCTTCGGAAAACCTTGCATTAGTTAAATGGGTCACAGTAAATGCATTGCTTAACTTGTCATTCAAAGTACAGATTAAACAACCTCTAAAGTTAATTATATTGACCAGTGGAAATCAACTTTAAGCAATATGTCAAGCGGCAAGCTGACAACTTATGCGCTAGTTAAAACTAACTTTGACCTGGAAAAATATTTATCAATTTTACCTAGTTTTAAGCAAAGGAGAACCATGACCAAGCTTCGCATATCTTCTCACAGATTGCGAATAGAATTAGGTAGACACCTCGTTGTAACAGAGTTTGCTTAAAATGCAGCCTCAATGCTATTGAGGACGAAAGTCACTTTTTGTTTTCTTGTACTGGGTTTGATCTCGAAAGATCTCAAATGTTTGATACAATTTCATCACATTGTTTAAACTTCACAAATTTGAGTATGCACAACAAACTGATCTGGATGTTAAATACAGAAGACTCTCAAATACTAACAACAGTTTGTAACTTTATTTCAAAAAGTCCAGACTTTTAATTTAGTTGGTACATATAAACATAGATCTTCTATAAGTGATTATAGGACTATCTAGTGACTGTTTCGGTTACATAATATATGTATCCCATTTGGGTGTTTACCTATTCAGAAAGGAAATATGAAATATAGATAATAGAAATTAATGTCAATTGTAATCGGTAAGTTAGCATCCTCATCGTTAAATTATAATTGGCATTTATAAAAATGCAAATAAATTAATGTGTCTACGATTTGGACGGATACTGTGGGAAGAATACTGTCTTAAATTGTTTACATAGTTAATTCCTCTTGTCCAAACATGTTACTTATTACTAGTGCAGAATTTATCTTTACTACCAGGTTATTATATCATGATGCTGCAACATTATATCATATTATTATTCCGAGTGCAACTTAACCAAAATTGTCTCCCTTGGTCCTTTTAGTATCTACCCTTGGTGCTCGTTGCAATTAAACAACTAGCTGTACTTGTTTTTCTGCATCGTGCACGAAGAGGACACAATCTTGGGCAGATTGACTTTTATCTAATGCACTCTTATTTAATCATGTTGCCTTTTGCAATCTAGTAAATTTTGCATATCATTAATTATAATGAATATAAATATATTTCATATATCTTTCCGTTTTTATTCCTATTGAATGGTTATTATTGTATTCACATTATTTAATTGATAAGTTTGACATGTTGTATTATGCCCCTTGTGAGCCCTTTATTGTAATAAAGCACTATATAAAGACAGACATATTAACACATGCACTGTTTAAAAAAATAAAATATATTTATTAATTATAAGACATATATGTTTGCAATTTTCCTCTACAATTATGACAGTAATGGTTTGTAATTACACATTGATGAAATAAAATATTAAATCGCAAAAAACATTTTAGAGATAACCAGCAAATATATAATTATATTGAAAGGAAAAAAAAAGCAGGGTGCGTATTTCCGCTATATATTGTATGTTTAATATGCTACTGCTAATCGAATGGTACATGGCGACATTAGGCCTGTCCTTTTAGAAAGAAGGCTTAAACAGCACTGAACACACCAATGGTTACCCCTTTAAAGTTTCATTATCGTCAGAATGCGCATTTGGCTCAAGCAGGTGAGCAAACTTAGGCTTTAAATGTTGCAATCACTTAACATTAAATACAGTACTGAACTGGCTCAATTGTTCAAAGAGGAACTTCAGCATTTATGAATTTCTTGTTACAACGTGTACTGTGATTAAAACGTCTACAACATCACAGTTGTGTCCTTTCTCTAACTAACAGCACTTTCTTTTTTACAAAACATCTTGGGATTTCCTTGGAATATATATGGAATTAAGTGTGTATATACAGTATATAGCGGAAATTATACCATGCGTTTCTTTTTCCTTTCAGTATATATTAAGTTGTACCAGCTGTCCTTAAGCGTGGGCGCAAACAGTTAAGTTGTGTTACATTAGACGTCACTTTGACTTTCTTGTTGTTAAGTGCTATAAATAATTTAGATTCTGACTGACGTGTACTGCACAGCACTAATAAAGACATACACTGATGATTTATTTACTTACGTATATCGTCAAGTATATCCCAGTAACTCCCACGCAATGATGGCAACACCGACAGTTCATACGTGTGCAACACCGCATCCTTTCCTACACCGTTGTCAAACTCTGATATGCGTCCAACAATATCGAGGTATTCTGTTCTAGTTAGAGGTCTTGGATTCCATAGATTCTGTGGTTTTATTATATCCATATAAAAATATAAAAGGAAAAATTCTCCTTCGTCTTTAGTCGCTCCTAGCAATATATCTGCATCTTTCACTCTCCCTGAGTTAATGAGATATGACGGAAATGTTGGAAGGAAAACACCATCAACTGTAGGTGAAAAAGTTCCTATATTTGAATTGTTAAGTGACCATTGTTTGTTTTCAAGTTCCATAGCATCTACTTTTCTAAGGCACTTCATTATTTCTTCGTTATCGTCTCTATCACAATTCAATAAACTGGCGAAGTGTTTTGATTTATAAAACAATTTATCCGGATTCTCTACTGCCCATGGTGCAAGCGAAGTTGCACTGAGCATTATAGCGTTTGTAAAGAAAGGCCACGAGGTAGGAGCTAAAAGATGGTGACTTACACTAGCTGCACCAGCGCTTTCACCAAGTAGAGTTATCTTACTTGGATTGCCCCCGAATCTATCGATATTGTTATACACCCATTCAATGGCCATTTGCTGATCCCAGAGTCCCATGTTCCCAGGGGCGTCGGCCGTGCCTGTATACAGAAAGCCCTGGACACCCATACGGTACTGCATTGATGCGACAATAACGGACTTCTTTGCGGCCAGATATTTACCGTTATATATATCAAGAGTTATAGACCCGTACACGTAAGAACCGCCGTATATCCAAATTAATACAGCTAACGGTGTTTGATCCAAAACGCGAGGCACCCAGATATTTAGATACAAACAGTCCTCAGACACATTAGTGTTAGCGTTCCACATATTAACACCTTCAAATCTGTCGAAATTTGTATCGGGAAGTTGCATGCATGAATTTGGTTGTGCTTTTGTTGATTTAATTCCTGTCCAGTTTCGAATATGTTGAGGAGCACGAAATCTGTGGTCCGCTAGAGGAGGTACTGCGAAAGGAACGCCGAGGTAGGCATCGACCTGCACCCCATTTATCTCTTCTGTTAATCCGTCAATATCCCCGTTCAAGGTTGTGATCACTTTTGCATCTGTGACACCAAGCTTGCATCCAAGAAACATATAGACAGCCAGCCACAAAATGAGGAATACTGGGATCGCTTGGCCATGAGTAGTCATTTTATCTGAGCAAAGAAAATGCGTAACAATATAGATTGCTCATAAAATATAATGTATATGTTGTCAATATAATATGTATCTTTAAAAATCCATAAACTGTAAACTTAACATTATTGATAAATATATACAATAAAACACATACGCACGCACGTACGCAAAGACGCACGCACCACAGTCCCGTCCCCACGTACACAAAATTTTAAACGGAGATATAAAAGTGGAACAGGAAATGTAGATTCAAGAATCACAGTCAACCTAAAAAACCACAAAAACAACAACAACACATGGCAACAAACAATGATTACAACAACAACACATGGCAACAAACAATGATTACAACAACAACACATGGCAACAAACAATGATTACAACAACAACACATGGCGACAAACAATGATTACAACAACAACACATGGCAACAAACAATGATTACAACAACAACACATGGCGACAAACAATGATTACAAAGATGGACAAAATGCAAAATATGACATCGCAAACATAAAACGGTTGACAATAGGGCTACCGCCTTGGAACGGTCACTTGCAAAATAGGCCGCTGGGGAATAATTAAACAATAATGACAGAAACGATAAATAGACTAGGCCTATCCTTAAACCTACGCAATCAATACTTAAATAACAGGTATATTTGTGGACTTTTGTGATTTGTTATATGTTTGCTCAACCGCTTAAGATTAAAACACGACAAAATTTGATGTGTATACTTCGAGTAGTGGAGATGTATATTCAGTCAGTATACATTATCTCCTGAGTTATTGAGATTTCTTGCGAAAATGTTATAATTATTACCACTTAGTATAATAAAAAATAACTGTTAACACTTTAACAACATAATAACTCAATATCATTAAGCGCTTAGATATGCTGTAACCACGCTAACGGTAACACTTCTGCTCACGGTAACAACCGCCGCTAAAGGTAACAATTTTGATGCTAAAGGTAGCAACCTCCACTAAAGGTAACAATCACCTCTTCCACTAAAGGTTACAAGGCTAACGCTAAAGGCGACAGTTTTTTAGTTACTGTGACACCTGTGGCGTAAGCGCTGTTATCTTTAGCAGTAGAGGTAAGTGTTACCTTTAGCGGAGCTTGTTACCTTTAGCGTTGAACTTGTTACCTTTAGCGGCGGTTGTTACCTTTAGCGTTGAACTTGTTACCTTTAGCGGCGGTTGTTACCTTTAGCGTTGAACTAGTAACCTTTAGCGGCGGTTGTTACCTTTAGCGGCGGTTGTTACCTTTACCTTTAACGTTGTTACATATGCTTCAAAGTATCAGTACAAACATATGACCCATTTCATCGTAAGTCGTACATAGTTCAGAATTTCAGTCACATGGAGCAAAGTCATATGACTTCAAGGAAGATCTATCAACAATCACAAGTCAACCGGATTTGAACGGTGTATATAACCTAAGTTAATTGCATTTTCGACAAAAAAAACCCCCACTATATATACAGAAATCATCTTCAGTTGAGGTATTTCTTGGAAACTAGATCAGATTACCTATAGATAAACCATCTTCAGTTGAGGTATTTCTTAGAAACTAGATCAGACTACCTATAGATTAACCATCTTCAGTTGAGGTATTTCTTAGAAACTAGATCAGACTACCTATAGAGAAACCTCTTCAGTTGAGGTATTCACTAGAAACTAGGTCAGATTGCAAGGCTATACTAACGAATAGTTTACATATTAGCATGTGCATATAAGTTAGAGGTGACGTTTCGATAGGAACATGTATTGTCCAGTTTATTAATTGTATCGAAGAAATACGCTTTAATTTATGTTCTAATGTGCAAACAAACTAATAACACTAATGACATGGGTTCCTATGTATCGAACACACGTGCTTTTATTTATGTTTTTTCTAATGAACAAAACAAACTAACAACACATGTTTAACATGGGTTCATCTGCATCGAAGACACACGCTTTTATTTATGTTCTTCTAATGTAAAAAAACACAAACTATAACACATATTTGAAATGCTTTCAAGCGTCCACTTTCTCCACAAGTGATCTGCCTAAATCCCCCCTGTTCTAAGTTGTACAAATTGAACTGCTTGTTTCCCCCACATTGCAGTAATATAACTTAACACAGAATATATTGTTCTGATAAACTACATTCCAGTTTAGCATTTTATAACATTTTATATACAGTTATACCTATAAAAGATATATTTTCCTGATAAAATATAAATTTTGTAAGAAAATGTGGTTGTCTACTAATTAATGCTAATCAGTTATGCCACAATGAAATGTGTTTTCCATACTGACGTCATTTCGAATTTTTCAACTTCATCACTGATATTCGGCAGGTGCCCTCCTGATTTTTCAGGACTTCATCCGCGGTGCGATAATTCGGTGTGCATATAATCCTAATACATTTAGGCATTCATGAACCTTTGGGGGCCCTTTTAAAAATACATAGAAATATAAAACACAAATTTGATGAAAGTTTTGTGTTTTTGTCCGGCCTGTCTAGATTGGGTCCTAAAACATGGGTTTTGGTCCCTAGCTATATATATGCAAATCACCTGACCGGACTACTTTTCCCGCCATAATTCCAAGCGCCAAACACGAGAGATGATACTAGTATCGATCGAGGGCGAGAATGATGTGTTTTCGTCTTTTTCATATTTGTTTTCACCTTCTTCTATTAAGTTCATCATTCACTAAGTTACAGCACTTAATGTATTTTCATCTTCTTTGTAGGTAACTGCCAGATGTGTTTTCACCTTCTTCTAATTTAGTTCATCCGTTGGTAAGCTGGGTATGGTGAAATAGTAATTTTTTTGCAGTGGTTGTTCGTCAACTTCGATACGTGAAAAATTGTTTTACATTTTTGTCATTGACAGCCCATCCATTTTCTTCAATTCTCAGTTCAAGCCACAGTTTTTAATTAAGTATACGCTCGCATAAAGCTCAGAAAACATGTCTTGTTAAACATTACGTATACCAGTGTTTTTTTGTGTTTTTTTTACAGAAGGTTTGGTAAGCTTGCGACCATAAATAAACATCACGAAGTGCAATTGATTTTAAACAGACGAGCGTGTGTACAGTCATGTAAACATAGAACAGAAAGTATGTTCTCGGTTAAACTTTAACAATATAATGTTGTTACAATTTAGATAAGAGGTGTAAAGCGCATCAACAGTTTTACAAGGAGAGTGTGTTTTCCTGATAAAACAAATATACAGTAATCAGAATCAGTAATGTTTCCGGTTCAGATAAAGATATTACAACACATTACGTAGTCCGAGTATTAACTTTCATACCCCATCCAACCCCGTCTCCAAGACTGGCTGTGGGGTATGAAATAAAACCTTAATTTTTGCATATTGTAAAATTAAAACATTTAATAGGTAATTTCAAGCAGGTTATCGCATTTTCTCAGTAAAAAATGTTTTTTAAACATGTTTTATTGTCAAAATATCTGTTATAAAACCCTGCTAATATGAGCTTTTCCATCGCTTAATGGAATTAAGGCGGGACCACGTAATGGTCTGTAACATGGTTTTAATCGAAGTCTGGGCAGAACCTCGTTTCCGAAAACAACCCAGCGATTTCTCGTCCTAAAATTTGCGATCTTCAACAGATATCCATGAAAGCTGTATATATCATGCATAAAGAAAAGGTGCACTGTATATCATAATACCATATGTTTAACATTTCTCCCTTGACACCTTATCTCACCTTTCCATGCAACATAATTTCTCATTTGTATTAATAGTAGTGTTTGGTTAATTTTCCTCCCACAGGCAGCGAACTATGGTGCTGTTGTACATTTCAACTTTCAAAGGATACATGAATTGGTATTAGAATCACATCTCATATGAAGTTAACTAAACTGTCAGGCATATGAAGTTAACTAAACTGTCAGGCGACACTAATGAATATACTATACTCATTTGCAAAAGAAAGTGGACACTGAGTTTTGTTTAGATTTAATTGTACAAAGTTTTTTTAGAATTAAATTGACAAATTCCAAAATGAATATGCCATGTTTTATACCAAAGTTTTTAACATTCCATTGCCAAAATCATGTTGTCATTTGTTTTTCAATAGGTCGAATCATTAAGGGATTGTCGCTTGATAAAGAGGATAGGGTGTAAAGTTAAATTGTTCAAAGTGTCCAGGTTTTTTTTGCAACTGAGTATAGTATAATATAAACTTGGCAATGTCTGAAACGCATTTTATATGGTGTTTTTCACTGCTGACCTAGTATTAAATTAGAGAATATTTTGGCATCTTTAAATTAGTTTTGCTGCGCTTTTCAATGCTATAAACAAGACCGTTATCTACTGAAGGATAGATATTCAATCACATTTTTCTGCTTTTATTTAATTCAACTGCTTTTCACTACTTTAGCTTTTAAAGGTTCTGAGTATTGTTTGATCACCTTTAGGATATGTTGTCTGCTGTTTTATTATACTATTTTCTTCTGATAGTATTCACTGTTCATCATCTTATTAAAGTGCACATAGAAACAACGAAAAACCAAAACCCGTAATCAAATAAATATATCGTTATTAGGCCTGTAACCATTAAATTATAACACATTTGTTTAGAATTCCTGGCAATGTAAACATTACATTATAATACTTATAACACATTTGTATAGATCCCTGGCAATATAATCATATTAAATAATAACACATTCGTATAGCTCCCTGGCAATTTAAACATATTAAATTATAAAATATTTGTATAGAATCCCTGGGAATATTACCATTAAATTATAACACTTATAACACATTCATATAGAACACTGGCAATGCAACCATTAAATTACAACGCATGTGTTTAGAATCCCTGGGAATATTACCATTAAATTATAGCACTTATAACACATTCATATAGATCCCTGTCAATGCAACCATTAAATTACAACGCATTTGTACAGAATCCCTGGTAATATTACCATTAAATTATAACACTTATAACACATTCATATAGATCCCTGACAATGCAACCATTAAATTACAACACATTTGTTTAGAACCACTGGAAACATGACCATTACATTATAACACATTTGTATATATATCATGGGCGATATAACCATTAGTTTATAACATATCTGTCCTACGGCCATTTCCCTGATTTTTCGGAGCGTTTCATGAACAATCATCAAGTTCCTTATTTGTCTAAGAAACAATTTAATAGGACGCCGGAATGCCAATAAACCTTTGTATTATTGCGATTAACATTGTTTGACTCTGTGTACTTAGAAGAATGATAGCCCATCATGAGGCAATTAAGTATTCAGTAGGAAATGGAAAGGGCAAAAGAAGCTAATCATGAACTGAATTAGTCATTATTACTAAATGGCATAAAAATAATAGTAAGAGGTGGTGTCAATAGGTGATGATATTGTTAATTCAGGTCCACTGAATTAATATATATATAAAGTATAGGGTTATCACGCCCTTGTGTAGTTGTTACTTGTTCTGTATTAAATAAAGCTGTCATTCAAACACAGACTCGTTTTAAACAAGAACTTACATTGTTATGCAAAGTGACATCTGAATTGATTGCAAGCAGATAACATATATTGTCAGGAAAAATGACATCTGAATTAAATGCAAGAAAATCATCAAAAAAGGTGGGTGGGGTGGGTGGGGTGAGACTTTCACATTAATATACCAGTTTGCCATGTTTATACACTTATTTCCGTATACGAATTGTTGGAGGTGTTGCACCTTTATTTACCTCTCATGAACAGACTCAGTAAAACCGAGTCTGCTACTTTTCGCCCTTGTTTGTTGCTTCCAAGGGCTCCCCTTTTCAGTATTTATTTTAAAAATCTCACACTTTTAATATGAATGGATTAGTAATTCGATATAAACCAACACTGGTGCATGCAATTAGTTAAATGTCCATTACAGAAAAGGGAAGACAACTTTCTGTTTTTCACTGATTGTGCTATAACTATATGCAACTTAAATAATCGTTTTGCATTAATTAAAAAATTAGTGTACTTTTAATATTATAACAATTAATTTCATGTAGTATAATTCATATATGTATTCACGTTACATAGTCTAGCAAACTTGAGCTTATCTGGATAAAAAGAACGTAAAACCGTCATGAAAAGTAAATTAGTGTTCTAATATATATCGATTTATACTTTCTTCAAGATGTTTGACTCTATGTCTACTTTTCTGCAGTATATAGGTAGTGTCTGAACTACGTGGCAATACATCCGTCATAGCCGTCAGCAGGACTGCTGAAGTAATTTAGTGATAAGGAATGTTCTTAGACCAATCAATTTCAAAGCCGGGAAAATCTTCACTGACCGTTCCAGTGCGGTAGCCCTATTGTCAATCATTTTGTGTTTGGGATGTCTTATTTTGCCTTTTATTCATCTTTAAAGTTGTTTCTTTGTTTCTTTGTGGGTTTGTGGTTGACTGTCGTCCTTGAATGCTACTTTTCCTATTCAATTTTTGTATCTACTTTTCTATGTACATGCAAAGAATGTTTTAATAAAATACTGAATTCAAGACGAAGTGCATCCGGAGAGCCTTCATTATAAACGAGTTTAAAAAGCTAATATATATACGAGTATATATCTCGTATATATATTTTATCACAGGAAACTGCTTGTATTCCGTATAATATACCCATTACGTAGTTCCTTATATTAACCATGTGTAATACAAGGCGACTTTTGAAATTTTGAAATTCAAAAACCTAAAAATTCAAAATTTAAAAATTCAAAATTTAAAAAATTCAAAATTCAAAATTCCAATATCAAAATTCAAAATTCAAAATTTCAAAATTTCAAAATTCCAAATTCCAAAATTCCAAAATTCCAAAATTCAAAATTCCAAAATTTCACAAAATTTAAAATTCAAAATTAAATAATTAAAAAAAATTGAAATTGGAGTTTTGAATTTTGTGAAATTTTTAATTTTGAAATTTTGAAATTTTGAAATTCCAAATTCCAAAATTCCAAAATTCCAAAATTCAAAATTCCAAAATTTCACAAAATTTAAAATTCAAAATTAAATAATTTAAAAAAATTGAAATTGGAATTTTGAATTTTGTGAAATTTTTAATTTTGAAATTTTGAAATTTTGAAATTTTGAATTTTGGAATTTTGAATTTTGAATTTTGAGTATTTAAATTTTTGAAGTTTTGGAATTTTGAATTTTGAATTTTGAAATTGGAATTTTCAAAATTCATGTGATAAAAAGGATCTGACACTTGTTGTCATTTCATACAAAATTTTATTAAACTCGTCCAGGAATTTGTAAAATACACAGTAGTCAAATGTTATGAACAAAACGATAGACGTCACGATATTACGTCACGAACTGACGTCATGATATTACTCCGCGCTGTCGCCAAAGGAGTGACAGAAGAAGGAATACTTGTGTCAAAAGACATTTGGAAAGAAATTCATCACAGAATATATATATTATATAGTTTAATTAACATTTTTGTCGTGATACGGAAAATAATTCACTCGTGAGAAATATTCTTGCGATATTGAAACTCGCGCGAAAACGCACTCGTTTCTATATCACAAGAATCTTTCTCACTCGGGAATTATTTCCCGTATCACTTCAACAATGTTAATTAAACTCTATATATCCCATTGGCGTAGCTCTGCGTAGGCCCTGTAGGCCCGGGCCTATGCCTAATTTTCAGAAATGGACAAATTAAAGATTCCAAAAATGCAATATTTCATATATATTTGTTTAGTTATCTTTGCCCTTCTTAAAGTCTCAAATATACGTCAGCACGCACCTAATGCATTCTAACATAAACAAATTTCGGGTGGGGGTGGGGGGCATGTCTCTGGACGCCCCTAGCATAATAACTTTAACTGCGGGCCTATGCCGTCAAAAACGCCAAGCTACGCCCCTGTATCCCATCAAATATGATTTGACAAGACAGATTAACTATGAATGCTTAAGAATTATAAAACTAGCATATTTCTTAAGATAAAACAATACATTTTTATTTACAGTACACTAACAATCTTCTTTGTTTTAAAATATACGTATATGATTATTTATACATATGACTAAGTAGCTAAATTTAACAAAATAAAGCACATTTTTTTCTTATTACTTAGCTTCAAATTGTATAGGTCTGATCAGTAATTTTATTTTTGTCTGTTCCCGAAAAAACTCCCCTCTTCAAAATTCGACCGTTCTCTCTCATTTGTAATTCAACTCATAATGGTATCCTTAGTATTTATTTTAAAATCTCACGTTTTTAATTTCAATGCTGATAAACATGTCGGAAATGGATTAGTAATTTGATATTATCAATTACCCCAGGCGAGAGTTTCCTGTTTTCCACTGATTGTGCTAATTTAAAATAATCGTTTTTCATTGAATCAAACATTAATGTACTTCCAGTTTTATAAATATTATTTTATGTAGTATAACCTTTTGAAATATGAATTAATGTGCCATAGTCTAGCAGACTCGAGCTTAAAAGGATAGAAAGAACGTAAAACGGTCATGAAAAGTAAATTAGTGTTCTAATATATATCGATTTATACTTTCTTCAAGATATTTGACTTTATTTCTACTTTTCTGCGGTATATAGGTAGTTTTTTGTCTGGACTACGTGGCAATACATCCCTCATAGCTGTCACCAGGACTTCTGAAGTAATCTAGTGATAAGGAATGTTCTTAGAACAATCAATTTCCATGCCGAGCAATTTGCTTGCCGGGAAAATCTTCAAACATGATGCAATGCAGTGTCCACAAACCAAGTACAGCTTTACGCTGCCATAAACCAAGTACAGCTTTACGCTGCCAGTCAAATACGACTTCTCAGAATCATGCAGACAGACAATATTTTAGTTTCGTCTGATCATATATGCAATACAAATCTTATCACAATATATATATGCACATATGCCTCTCTCTATACTCTACATGATATGAGACGATTAGTTAGAAGTGATCGTCATAATGTCATAAAATTATCCCAGTTATACACTATACGCAGCTTTAACATTTAAACATACATCGTTAATTGGAGCGCTGTGGTCTAGTGGTAGAGCGTTGGACCCATGATCAAAAAGTCGTGGGTTCGATTCCCGTCATTGCCATATGCGTTGTGTCCCTGAGCAAGACACTTTATCTGCATTGCTTAGTACTGGTTCTACCCAGGAAGACATCGAGAGTGATTCAAATAAGTTCATAGAGCTTTCGTTACAATCGATGTAAAATAAATAAGTTTAAACTAAAACTAATTGAAACGTTATTTCCATGTACATGCAAATGAAAGGGAAATAAGTTGTAAACAAATGAATTCAGAAAAAACGTGCATCCTTATGAGAACCTTTCTCATAAACGAGTTTGAAATTATAGCTAAACAATATCTATATCTATTATAAAAGAACATATTAACTATGAATAAAACTAGCATATTTCTTCAGATAAAACAATAAATCATTATTTACAATATAATAATATAATATTATTCTTTGTTTCAACACTTTAGTTGAAACAGTGTAAACCCAGATAACCGTGCACATAATGTGAAGACTGGGTTTACACTGTTCACATAATGTGAAGGCTGGGTTTACACTGTTCGACACTCAGTAAGAAAGTGTTCCGTAACATTTTTTATAACTGGAATGTTTGAATTCAAATTTGTGCAGACGACATTCGAAATGCAATTTTTATTTATGCGTATGAATACGTAGCTAAATTAAGAATAAAGCACAACCTGTTTCTTATTATTAAGCTTCAAATAGCATAGGTATGATCTGCAAGAAAACTCCACCCCCTTCAAATTCGATCGTTTTTTCTCTCATATGTAATTCAATTCATAATGATATCCTTAGTATTACCTACCAATTAGTATGCATATGAAGTTATATATTAATTGTGTATTGTATATATATATCATACGTATAGTATCTGAAATGGCAAGACAAATCGCAATCTTTAAAATCAACACAATACTATTTTAATAAGTCCATTCATTAGGATAATACGTGAACAAGATAAATATTTACCGATTATCGTTTGTGTGTAGACATTTGGCTTTAAATAACAATGGCAGACACTGGCGTTTTGTTAATGTTGGTGTCTGCTCCCATGTACAACTTATTTCCAACTATTTAATATCTCCATAAATCCTAGGCAAATAAGCTCCTCCTAAGATTCACACCTACATCGAACCATGTATACTACCTGCCATTTATTAGATATGCATATACATGTTCTATAGCAATTAATTCACTTAAACGGTATCGTAATATGTAAATGTGCACTATCAAAATGGTCAGTCACGGATACAAGAAGTGGTCAGTCTGAGGGAATAACAGACCTGTACAACTAACTACGATAACGACTATGACTTCAGACAAAATTCTAAGCACGAGAAAATGTTGGGGGCTGATCTCAAAGCCAACAAAAAAATCAAATTAAAAAATACATATTATTTCTATTTCATTTCTGTCAATATAATTATATATACGTCATATGCATCGACCTTTCAGACTATTTTTTCTCAATACAGTCTTCGATACAACCACCCAGACTCGGCTGGAGTTTTAAAGGGTCTTGCCTGAATAAGTGATCACTAAAAACGTTTTGAGAGGAGGGTACACATCAGATGCAGATCCAAAATTTTTGTTTGAGCATTTGTGTGTGGGATGGTGGGAGGCGGGGGCAGCGGAGGCTCTTTCGAAATAAAATGTTTTTCTACATGACGTTTAGTGAATTCTGTTAAATCCATGATGACTAGCAGTAGGAATGGCGCGCGCCCCAGGTAATCCGGCATGCATGTTATACTTGGGGGATTTTAGGGGGTCGGGGTGCTGGGTCTGCCTTATCCCTGAATCCGCCTTAGTACATGATAAATGCACTTTTATCCCCTATGGCTTACCCTAAAATTGCCGCAGTATCCGGGATAGTAAAGACGCTGCGTCTAACATTGTCTCGCCTCTCACTACTGCGGGTGCGAATCCCACTGGGAGCTCGAATTGTCAAGTGAGAAATGTCAAGTCTTAATGTGTTTTTTGTGGTGTGGAAAAATATTGATATTTCCTATTTAAGATGATCTAAATATAATGAGTGAAACTAAAACTACCCATTTTTTACAAGAATATTCATTGCGGGACAGCAATTTGTGCTATCCTAGGTTGCGCACCAGGATACATTTAAAGACACATTTCCCAACGGTACTTGGTCATTGAAAAAGCACGGGAAGCTTCAATATTTACA
The DNA here is from genome assembly GCA_037043455.1 of Cyrtodaria siliqua. Lineage (NCBI taxonomy): Eukaryota > Metazoa > Mollusca > Bivalvia > Adapedonta > Hiatellidae > Cyrtodaria > Cyrtodaria siliqua. The sequence goes on from JAWPHD010011454.1 coordinate 75,388, forward strand.
GCCAGCACGCTTCATGGCTGATCAACTCAGGTATATAAATTGAGGCCCGTACATATTTTATTTGTATAGCATTGCTATATTGAGGGTAAGAATAGCTTAACAGCACTTTGTACTTTACTTTAATGAAGAAATATATGTTCATAATTTAGCTTTTGAATACAAAACTTATCTGGTATTTCTTAAATGTTTTTAGGCCAAAAATCAGAGCACAACACAATAAATATACAAAATTCTTTAATGTGTTATTATGTGTACTGGTCACAAATGCTTTATTGGGTGGGCCTCATTATCTGAAGAAAAAATGAATATCACACTTTGCTCATGAAATTGCTTGGCTAACAGTTATTTACAGTAACCTATAGAAATTCTCGCCCCCACCCTCCCCCCACCTCCCCCCCCACCCCCAACCCCCAAATACAATAGGCTCGAAATGTGTCTTTAAAGAGTCAAACGGCAATTTTGCTCTTATTTTTAAGTCACGGCATTCTGCTTTTTTTGTTTTGTTTTTTAACTTTTTACACATTTGAATAGTGCAAATAAATTGCTTTACATATTCCTAACTATTGACTATTTTGCAACAATAAATATTTTTAAACCTATGGTAGTACTGAAAACTCAAATTGTAGTACCTTTTATTCTTTACTGAATACAAAACCCTGTGGAGTTTTGAAAAACTGAAAGATCGTGCAGCGCGTGCGCTTATTGCCTTGAATGTACACTAGAACAATCAAATTGATCAGCTAACCCTAACATCGAAATGGATGAGGCCGCCACTATTGAAGGTTAGTTTTTTCTTTTACAATGTATGTAATACATGATTGATCATTTATTAAGGAATTGTTTCGCATTTTCTTCGGCGTTTATGCGGTTTTAAACGTCAATAGTAAATGGCGTAATCCACGAATCGCGTTAGTGCTTTATGGTAAATTTGCCATTGATTACCGACGTACAGGTCTATTGAGGCTTGTGAATGTTTTGTCGCTAATATACATATAATAGTAATGATTACCTGCTACAGTAGACTGGTTTATGAAAAAGTCATTCCAGCAAGTGAAATGGTAACCTTTCAATATTACAAAATATGTGTTTATACCATTCAAGTTTTTCAGACGAGTTCTCTAGGAATTCAAGTTGTAAAGCATGCTTATTACCACTTACATGAGTCACAGTCTGTTAACCATAGACAGATATAAAACCCATATAAAAGTATTGAGCCGTGAAGTTGGGACAATTCTATTTGGAATTCAGATTTATACGGTGTTTGTTTAATGTGTATAAACGGTAAATACTTATCTAACGATATAAAGTTGAAATGCACATATGCTATTCAATTACAGAGTTACAAGCTACTACAGAATAGAGTATAAAGATTGTTACTTTCGTATTACAAAGCTGTATATATTACACGGCTGGTTATCCATGGAGCTACCTCCGTTTGGAGGTATACGCGAAAGTGCTCCATTGCCACTTCCGAGGGAGTTCCAACGCCAAAAAATAAAGGCAAACGATGTGGATATACTTGCTATTTCTTCGTTAATTAGTTTATTATGGCTCCCCCACACAAAGTGTGGTAGGGGAGCCATATTGATTTTGTGCTTTCTGTCTGTCTGTTTCTCTGCGTGTCTGTGTCACAAACGATGTTCGATCAATAACTAGAGAATGGTTGGACCTAGGGTCCTCAAACTTGGAAGGATGGTTGGTCATGACAAGTAGATGACCCCTATTGATTTTGGGGTCACTAGGTCAAAGGTCAAGGTCGCGGTGACCTTCACTATCAAAACGATGTCCGATCAATAACTACAGAATGGTTGGACCTAGGGTCCTCAAACTTGGAAGGATGGTTGGTCATGACCAGTAGATGACCCCTATTGAATTTTTTCTGTTTAATATTTTTTTTATTTTTTTATTTTTTTTTTTGCATAAAAAGTTTTAGGGTCGGCCCCTTAAAAAAATAGACTCGGTCGGGTTACCTGAACCACACTTTTTTTTTTTATGTGGCCTTACTGATACAGATAGTAGATACAGTCACAGGGATACGATCTCGGATCAATAGAGAACGGTTGGACCTAGAGTTGTCAATTATGCCTGTTTGGGCGAGTGGGGGAGCCATACGTTTTTGTCCCATGGACAATAACAATTTCTAGTTTGTATTGATATGCAAAATGGGAATGCAGTTTCGTGTGGTCATGTTTAAGCATCTCACGCGACCCGTAAACCTTCTCGAAAGATGTCTAATTTGACGTCAGGGACGTTTTAGCCCTTTCGAACGTTGCTGTTTTTCTCAACCTGATCGTCACCACCGACCATTTCCCCATTTCTTTGCTTATTTACGCTACATATTGACATGAACATATCAAATGTCAACCAGTAGGTGTCCGTATATTGCCTGTTGACAAAATAATAACATTGAGAACGTTTTACGGGGAGAAAAACGCGATTTCCTAAAAAAAGATAGCTCCAATGTCAGAGAGATAGTTCCATTGCTATGGAGATACATGTAGAACCAATAACAACTTCAGGATGTCAATTTTTATATCTGCGCATGACATTCTTGTTTAAACACTATTTACGTACCAAAATCATTCATACCCTATTGAATTTTACCAAAATTATCCGCCCTTTTATACTTAAAATTTCTTTTCTCATTTATTAGATTTTCAGTTAAAATGAATTTAATAAATGAAAAATAATTCTGGTAAAATGCATAAAAGAGTTATGGTGCTTGTCACATATGGTTGTGTAATGATGATAAATACGTATGCCAAGTTTAAAAGGTTTTGGTCAAATATTGTTTGGAATATGCCTGTACTTTCAACATTTTAACTGAAAAATCTAATTAAAAAAAAAGATTATTCAGACAAAATACAGATCTTGTCATATACCATTTTGTAATAATAAGGAACATGTGTGCCAAGTTTAAAAGCTTTGGGATAACGATTTTTTGGGAAATGAGGAAAATATAAATTAACCAAAAACTTCAACAAAAATGTAAAAACGCGTAGACGAACATACATACATACAGACAGATAGATTTGCTAATCCGGCTAAAATCTGTCAACAACAGACATATTTGCATGAATGTGATCACGTCATAATCGAAACAAGTACATAGTTGATGCACCAATGATGTTGGTATGTAAATATTGTTTAAAACAACAAATACACAGTGGTAAAACCACAAATACACAGTGGTAAAATAATGACGTCCTTGTCATTATTGTTATCTCCAAAGTACTGGAACTATCTCTGTGGCATTGGAACTATCTCTTTTAAGAAATCGCGTATTGCTCCCCCCTGAACGTTCTCCATGTTAATATCTTGTCAACAGACAATATACGGACACCTACAGGTTGATATTTGATGTGTTATGTCGATATGTAACGTAAATAGGCAAACAAATGGGTAAAAACGTCCGTGCCGACGATCAGGTTGAGAAACAACTGCAAAGTTTTTTTTTCGCAGTGTGTGAATTAAAACATAATTCCCGGATTTTTCATATCAAGGCAAATAAAAAGAATTAACGAAGAAATAGCAAGTATATCAACCTTGTTTGCCTTTATTTTTGTCTTTGGAACTACCTCGGAAGTGGCTATGGAACACGTCTGCATACACCTCCAAATGAAGGTAGCTCCACTGATTACCAGCCGTGTATTAGTGAAATAAAAATTAGAAGTACTCACATGCGCTCGGGATGTGCTGTATATATATAGTGTGCTTTCCACGGGAAACCCAAGACAATGCTACGTATCCGCATGGATTTATATAGTATCCGTCACCGGAAGTATATATGTTATCTAAATAATAACCAATTTAGAATTTTACAACACACACAATGCTCCGCTTCATAGGTTTTATTTTTCCGAAGACAGTCTACTATACAATGTTACCTATACCTGTATACGTATGCACCCGTTTCATTGTAAACACAGTGATTATATAATGTTACCTATACCTGCATAGGTATGCACCCGTTTCATTGTAAACACAGTGATTCAAGTGTTATCAACGAACGATCTACTCCGATATATATCATATAACGTCTGCCTATTTTTCAAAAAGTTAGTTTTTATACACAACATTAGTTCAATCATTAATAATAATTATAAGAAAAGTATACTCAGCAAAATAAAAAGTATCCTCTCTGTTTTCCTGCAAAATCTGAAACAGTAAGAAAGAACTAACAATTGTAGCATGATTTTCGTTTAATAACATCTTTGTTTGATGTTCAAACAAAATTTCAACGAAATATACCGAATAATAAAAGAAATAATCACAGTTTAAAAACATAGGTGTGAAAACGAAATTAACAAAACTTAACAAATTTAAAGGTAACGACAATAGCACAGATTCAGCAGTCTAAGTCGATTTAAATACACAGAAACATATTCAAAACCTCGCTCATGTGTCCACCGCCACACCGAATACACGCAATAATGCGACGTCGCATGCTTCTTAAGTAACGACTGACGAATTCTAGAACTAATGCGTTCTATTCGCGGACAAGTGTTGCTGCAAGGTCCTGAACACTTTGGATAGACACGACGTCCCAAATATGCTCGATGCTTCGTCAGTCATTACGTCAGAAGCATACGATGTCGCATTTTTGAGTGTATTCGGTGTTACGGTGGAAACATGAGATATTAGCGAGGTTTGAAACATTTTTCTGTGTATTTGAATGGGCTTAGACGGCTAAATCTTGCTATTGTAGCTAATCTTTACATTTTTAAGTTATGTTAATTTCGTTTTCACACCTAACACTTCTCAAAACTGCTAACTACACCGCTCACGTTTTGGGTTATATATATCGATGGGTTGAATGTTTTTCAATAAAATAAAAAGGAAATACCAATTCAATCATTTTTACATCATTTCATTTTATTTTTTTCATGGGCAATGCTAGAACTAAACCACAATAAGCAATTACAAACGACCCATGTAAACACTAAAGTCACACTTTTATGAACAAGAAATGAAAAGTGTGACTTTAGTGTTTACATGGGTCGTTTGTAATTGCTTATTGTGGTTTAGTTCTAGCATTGCCCATGAAAAAAATAAAATGAAATGATGTAAAAATGATTGAATTGGTATTTCCTTTTTATTTTATTGAAAAACATTCAACCCATCGATATATATAACCCAAAACGTAGCGGTGTAGTTAGCAGTTTTGAGAAGTGTATGTTTTTAAAGTTTGATTTGTTTTTTTAAATATTTGTTATATTTCGATGACATTTTGTGTGAACATTAAAAGATGTTATTAAAAGAAAATCATGCTACAATTGCTAGTTCTTTCTTACAGTCTCAGATTTTGCAGGAAAACAAAGTGGATACTTTTTATTTTTGCTGAGTATATAAACCAAATTGTTTTTGCATATTAATGTATTTTGATAATATTGCACCAATAATATATTTCAACATTTGGTAAAATAGCTAAGAAAAGTGAAAATTCTAAATTTTATTTAATGATATGCAAGCCGGTTTAAAGTCAAAAATGTTACTTCATCAATAAAAAGAAAAGCCAATATTGATGTTTGATAAAAATAAGATTGCCGTGTGTCCCTTTAAAGGGGGTACATCAGGATTTTTCTCGAAATATCTAAAATTATAAAATTGTTCCAGTTCATGTTAAAACCTTTATATCAATCAAAATATGATGTTAGAACCATTTTGTTAATATTTAAATTTTGAAAACACCATATAGCTAGGACGGAATCGGGCGTAAAATGCTGAATTAACCCTGGTGCGTCACCTAGGATAGCATGTATTACTGTGCAGAATGAATTTCTTTGCAAATAAGGGATCATTTTTAGGCTCATTCATTATGTTTAGGCCATGTAGAATAGAAAATACTAATATGTGTCAATTTTAAGTCAGACACCTAGACCACCATGAAAATCCTGATGTACTCCCTTTAAGCATAACTGTCGTCTAATTACTTCCTATATTCCAGCTGGCTTGCGGAACGTCGGTGGTTCTACCCAGGTGCCCGACCGTCCACGAAAATTGTCCGGAGGGGCACCTGGGGTCTTCTCCACCAGTGGAAGCTGGAAAGTCGCCATATGACCTTAGCTGTTGGTGCGACTATAAAATCCAATTAATTCAATACTTCCTAGATTAGCAGTAGGAACGCCAGCCATATGGCATAGGAATATCGATCAGACACGGTCACGTGATAAAATGACATTTTCGGCAAAATTGACACTGATCAGATTTTTACACCTATTATCCACTCTATACAATGTACGAATACGTAACCTGTATTTTAGCATAACTAGACACAGTATCTGTGTCTATTGTTCAAAGCAGAAGAAAGTATTTAAAAAAAAAAATCCGAATTAAACTTTCTTCAAATCCATTTCGCAAGTTGGTTGCACGTTTTATACGTAGTACGGTATATGACAATAAGCCCGTGTAAAGGTTGTGTTCCTGCACGATAAACAGGTTCTTCTATTACACAAACACACCCAATTTATTTAAGCGGTATACATTTTTGACGATTTACGTACTGTTTAAATATATGTTTGCTATGTTTTAAATGTTGTAAATGTAGCGTATGATGTATCTCTTCCATTAATTCCAATATATTGTCTCCGAGCCGTGTCTTTAGGACGTTATAGAGTAATTTATAATTTCGAAAGGTTAGTGTTTGTTCATGCATTATTTTAACGATGCCTATGCTTTTTTCAACGGTCCACTCTCATACTCTGTTATTAGGTGAGGCTTAGAAAAGGAAGCATGGCGAATAAGTGATCGTTTATAAAAATGATATATAGCTCTGTAAACCATCTCATCATATCATGTATGCCAACTAGTTTAATACTTCCATAATAATGATGCTTGGCTGTTTGGTTGAATGGTAGTGTTCGTTATTTTCAGCACATTTTAGGCTATATATTTTTGTAGTAGTGGCAGACCACCCACTTTTCCCTACAAGTTCATGTAGTGTCAATAATAAATTCCATTGGCCTATATATAGTGATGCCCAAACGCTTGGTCGAGCATTCAAGGCGTATTGCCTGTTGAGAAAACTTCTCTGTTTTAGTCGGTATTCCTTATCCTAATCCTTACCGTAATCGTTACCGTAGTTAGTTGTACAGTTCTAACACGACTAAATGGTTAGTCACGGATACACAAAGTGGTCAGTCTGAGGGAATAACACGACGAAATGGTTGTCATCAGATGGTTTTTGATGGCAATAACGAGATATAAAAAAAAGTTTGAAGACCGTATAACAAAGTTAAAAAGGTTAACATAACATATATTTTGGAGAAAGTAGGTTACAGGGTATGGTCAGTGCTTGATGAGAGGAAGGTGTTGTTAAAAGTTGATGAAGATCGGACACGGTACTGCTGATATATAACAAAAACAAACTTAAAGAAAAAGGTTAACGTAATGTATATTCTGGAGAAAGTATGTCACAGTGGCCTAGTTTTCAGGGTATGATCAGTGCTTGGTGAAAAGAGGGTGCTGTTAAAAGTTGATGAAGATCGGGCACGGTAATGCTGACATATAACAAAGACTTGACCCCCACCCCACCCAACAACCCGCCCGCCCAAACTGAAACAAAAAGGTTAACGTAACGCATATTTTGGAGAATGTAGGACATAGTGACGTTGAAGCTCGGACATGGTAATGTCGAGATATATAGAAAACACAACAATTTGACGACAGCCCGTCGACGCCGCCGCCCGCCCTGTTTTCGCCAATCTATAAACCCGGCTAAAATTAGTGAAAAAAACGCACATGCATAAATTCCTAATTGCCCTTAACACACCTTCCAAATTTCATAAAAACACCCGGAAGTGTTAACCCGCAATCTCAATATCAAGTTATTGCAGACGTACGGACAGACAGACGGACGTGGGGGTAAACCTGAAGACCTTTCGGGTACACTGGTAAGAGACAAAAACATATAGATATTCACAACAGAACAGTGTCTGAAACGGCCAAAAGTTGTTCAAAGTAAAGTTGTCACTGGCCCAACAAAAAACGTCTGGGCGACTGCCCAAAATCAGTAAAAAAAAATCATTTTAATCAATTATTTTCGGAGAACTGTCAACTACCGTCGTCACTTGGTAAAAGGTAGACAACTCTTTATTTCTCTTGCGACTTGTTAGTTACGAACGCAGCGATTGGTTCAAATAAACTATTGAACCAATGAAAGTGCATGTAACATATGATAACTGTGTAAAGTCAAAGAAAATGCAAGACGCATGGTCATTTCTTAAACGCACTAACGCTGCGGACTTTAAAAAGCAGTCAAAGTATGCGAAGTAAGTATTTTTTCTTTTAATCATAAATTGTCGACATACGATGCTAGTCGGTAATTTCGATTGTGCGTCAAGTCTGCTTAAAATCAGCGGCGGATTC
>JAWPHD010011455.1:0-83744 GCA_037043455.1 Cyrtodaria siliqua
TCACAGAACCTTGCCCTAATAATTAACGGTCAATTAAAGCTCTCTTTTAGAAAAAAACATAAAGGTAGGGTAAACGAAAAGACGACTATGCATACACATACACACTGGTGAGAAACCGTTTAATATTGAATATCACAAGTTATGAATATATTGTCCCTTTCGCGTATCAAGGAAGTGACCTAATTAATTTAATTAACCGTTCAGGAGTTTACTGACGTTAGCTGCTGATATTGTCTTTAAGTATAGTACTGAAACAATGGAAGCTAGTAGGTGATATTTTCGCAGAGTTTAGTATTAACCGTATCCGGGTTTTGTTTTCACTTAGGACAGTATTGACACATGATTTAAAAGAAAACAATTATTATATTAAAGCAGATCATTAAAAACAAACTGTCGCTTAATTGCGCTACTTTCTTCTGGTTTTATAAACTACCAGCAGGTTTATGTTTGTACAAGCATTTTATTTCTTACTTAAATATTGTGACTTGCGAAATACTCTTGTTATATTGTTAGTGATATTATCGAAGAATGTTCACATGTACAGGTGATCAACACATAAAGTAAGCAAACTAATCGGGAAGGGTGGTTGGATGGGGTGGGGTGAGGTGGGGTGGGGGGGGGGGGCGGGAAATACTCTGCCCATCACTCTCGGATTTCATGTGCTGCATACACACTGGTGAGAAACCGTTTAAGATTAAATATCGCAGGTTATGAATATATCGTCACTTTCGCGTATCAAGGAAGTGACCGAAGTAATCTAGTTTGTCATTAAGAACTTTACTGACGCTATCTGTTGACATTGTCCTAGAGCCACAGTACCTGAAGCGATGGAAGCTAGCAGAGTGATAATATTGCAGAGTTCAGTGCTGATTGTATCCTTTTTTTGCCCTAGAGGACAGTATTGTCACATGATTTAAAACAATATAATCTATTACATTAAAGCTGATCATTATTATATTAAAGCTGATAATATATAAAATAGCCTATTGCTTAATAGCATACCTTTCTTCTGGCTTTATAAGTTACCCAGTAGGTTTTTATGCAAGCATTTGATCTCTTAAGTAAAGTGTGACTTGATGAAAATTACTTGTTATATTCTTAGTTCTTATTATTGTTAACCCCTTTTGTGTTAGTGATGTAGTTTGCATTTATTATTACTTTTGCCTTCTTGTTTGTCTGTTTGCGTGTTTTGGGGTTTACTTTGTTCTGTGAAAGCTGCAATTCCTCATTCGATTTCTATACCTATTTCACATTATTACAAGCATGTTCACATGTATAGGTGATTCACACATAAGTAAGCAAAATATCCGGGTGTGTTGTGGTAGGGTGGGGGAATATACTCTGCCACTATTCTCAGATTAGGGAATAGAGGCAGCATACTCGTACACACTGGTGAGAAACCGTTTAAGATTAAATATCACAGGTTTTGAATATATCACCTTTCGCTCACTCAAGGAAGTGACCAAAGCCGATAATTTTGCCCTCAGGACTATACCGACACTAGCTGTTCACAATTGCCCTGAGGATAGTTCTAACGGTATCTGGCTGTAGATATTGCACCTGAGGAAAGTAGTAAGATTATCTGTCGATATTGCCCCTGAGGACAGTATAAACAAACATCTGTCAATAAGGTCCTTAGTGAGGTCCCTTAGTGACCAAAACAAACACTTGTCTGTCAATTAAGTCACCCAAACACACAATTCCGGCGCCATCTGTCACTAAGGTCCACATATACACAATACTGACGTCATCTGTCAATAAGATCCCTTTTCAACAATACTGACGCCTTCTGTCAATTAGGTCCCATAGACAATATGAACTCCATCTGTCAATAAGGTCTCCTATGGACAATACCCCCACACCCATCTGTCACCTACAGGTACCCTGTACTCAATACCACACTTCATTTATCAACAAGGTCCCCTACTGGACAATCATGACGCCCATCTCACCAATACGGTCCGTTTCAACAATACTTACACCATGTGTCAATAAGGTCCATAAAGATAACACAGACTACGTCCATTCAGATCATATTGACGCCGTCTGTCAATAAAAGTCCCCTATTGACAAAACAAACACCATCCTGTCAATAAGGTCCATTAAGACAATACTGACTCTATCTGCCAATAACGGTCCCCAATCAACAATACTGACACCCATCTCTCAATAAGGTCTCTATAGCCAATAATGACACAATCTTTCAATAAGGTCCCCAAAATAAACTGATGCCACATATCACCCTATTGTCCCTATTTGCTATACATCTGTCAATAAGGTCTCTATGCACAATCACAGACTCGACCCATATAGACCACACTAACTCCATGTATCAATAACGTCGTTATTGACCAAACAAGCACACTGTCTTAATAAGTTCCTGATAGGAACATACTGAGGCTATCTGTCAATAAGATCCCAATCAACAATGATGGCAAAATCTGTGAATAAGGTTCATATATACAATACTGACGCGATCTATCAACAATATTGACGCCATCTGTCGATAAGATACCCTATCAACAGTAATGACGCCACCTGTAAATATGGTCCGTATAGACCATACTGACGTCATCTGGCGATAATGTCACTATTGAAAATACTGAAACAATCTGTCAAAAAGGTCCCCTATAGACACTGTGTACGTAATCTGTCAATACGGTCCCTTATAGTCAATATAGGCACAATGCATCAATTGAGACCCCTATATACAATATGAACTCCATCTGTCAATAAGGTTCTCTTGGACAATACCAACCATCATCTGTCACCTAAGGTACCCTATATCCAATACAAACCTTCATTTGTCAACCAAAGTACCTGTGTACCAATAATGACGCCCATCTATCAATAGGATCCGTTTCAACAATAGTTACGCCATGCCGTCAATATGCTCTAATAGACAACACAGACTATGTCTGTCACTAACGAACCTACAGACCATACTGACGCCATCTGTCCAATTTGTCAATAAGGTCCATGTTGACAACTACTTACGCCATCTATCAATAAGGTTCCTATAGACAGTGCATACGACATCTGTCAATAAGGTCCTTACAGACAATACAGTCGGCATTTGTCATTAGGCTCCCTATAAACAGTACAGACGGCATCTGTCAATAATGCACCTTTAGACAATACTGACGCATTCTGTCAATAAGGTCCCTATAGACATACTTACCGCCATCTATCAACTAAGGTTCCCTACAGACACGTTCATACGGCAATCTGTCAATAAGGTCCTTACAGACAATACAGTCGGCATCTGTCATTAGGTCACTATAAACAGTACAGACGGCATCTGTCAATAATGCACCTATAGACATATACTGACGCAATCTAATAAGGTCCTATAGACAATACTTACGCCATCCTGTCAATAAGGTCCCCTATAGACAATATAGACGGCATCTGTCAATAAGGTCCCTATACATAACTACAGACGGCATCTGTCAATAAGGTCCCTATAGACAATATTTACGCCATCCTGTCCACATAAGGTCCCCCTACTAGACCATACAGACGACATCTGTCAATAAGGTCCTTATACATAATACAGACGGCATCTGTCAATAAGGTCCCTATAGACAATACAGACGGCATCTGTCAATAAAGTCCCCTATACATAACTACAGACGACTTCTTGTCAATAAGGTCCTATCAGACAGTACAGACCGGCATCTGTCCAATTAGGTCCCTATAGACAATACAGGCGACATCTGTCAATAACGGTCCCCTATACATAATACAGACGCCATCTATCAATAAGGTCCCCTATAGACAGTACAGATGGCATCTGTCAATAAGGTCCCCTATAAACGGTACATACGACATCTGTCATTAATGCCCCTATCGAAAATACAGACGCCATCTGTCACTAATTCCCTACAGACAATACAGACGGCATCTGTCAATAAGGTCCCCTACTAGACAATACCAGACGGCATCTGACATTAAGTTCGCTACAGACAATACAGACGGCATGTGCCACTAAGGTCCCTATAGACAATACAGACGGCATCTGTCCTATGAGGTCATTACTAAACAGTACAGACGGCACTTGTCAATATTACCCTATAGACCAATACTGACGCCATCTGCCAATAAGGTCGCACATATACAACTACAGACGCCCATCTGTCAATAAGGTCCCCTATAGACAATACAGGCGTCATCTGACATTAAGGTCCCTACAGACAATACAGACGGCATCTGTCGATAAGGTCCCTATAGGACATCAGAGACGGCAACTGTCCAATAATGCCCTTATGGACACATACAGACGGCATCTTTCAATAAGGTCTTTATAGACAAATACAGACGGCATCTGCCAATAAGGTACCTATAGACAATACAGACGATATCTGTCAATAAGGTCCCCTACAGACAATACAGTCGACGTTTGTCAATAAGGTCCATAATAAACAGTACAGACGGCATCTGTCAGTATTGCACCCTTTAGACATTTATCAATAAGGTTCCTATGGACAATACACACGGCATCTGTCAATAAGGTCTCTATAAGACCAATACCTAAGGCTTCTGTCAATAAGGTCCACCTACAGACAATACAGTCGATACTCTGTCAATAAGGTCCCCTATAAACAGTACCAGACGGCATCTATCGATAATAACACCTACATACACAATACCTGAACGCATTCTGTAACTAAGGTCCTCCCTATAGACAATATAGTCAATAATGCCCCCTACAGACAATATAGACGGCATCTGTCAATAAGGTCCCTTACTAAACAATACTAGACGGCATCTGTCAACTAACGTCCCTATAGACACATACAGACGGCATCTGCCACATATGGTCCTATAGACAATACTTCCGCCATCCTGTCAATAAGGTCCTTATAAACAGTATAAACTTATTGGCAGATGCCGTCTGTACTTGTCTACTAGGGAGCTTATTGAAAGATGCCGTATGTATTATCTGTAAGCGGCATTATTGACAGATAGCCGTCGGTACTGTAATATATGGACCCTCTATCTAACAGACTGCCGTCTGTATTGTCTATAGGGACGTTATTGACCAGAAGCGTTCTGTCAATGGTCAATAGGGACATTTTTGACAGATGTCGTCTGTGTGTGTCCATAGGGGCCTTATTGACAGATGCCGCCTATATTGTCTAAAGGGACCCTTATTGACAGAGGCAGTCTGTATTGTCTATAGGTAGCTTATTAAAAGATGCCGTATGTATTGTCTGTAGGCACCCTTAATGTCAGATGTCGTCTGTATGGTCTATACGGGACCCCTTCTTGACAGAATGCGTCTGTATTGCTGTAGGGACACTTATAGACACTATGCCACGTCTCATATTATCCCTTTAGTGACCTATATTGACAGATGCCCGTGTGTATTGTTTATAGGTACCTTATTGACAAATGACGCTACTGTTTGTCAATAGAAAAAAATAATGACAGATGCTGTATGTACTGTCTATAGGGACCCTTATTGACAGATGAAGCCTGCTATTGTCTGTAGGGACCTAATTGACACTATGCCGCCTAATACTGTCTATCATGGACCTTATTGACAGATGCCGTCTGTATAGTTATACGGGACCTTAATCTAACATATGACGTCCTGTATTGTCTATAGGGACGTTATTGACAGATGCCATATGTAATTGTCCTATAGGGACCTCTATTGACAGATGTCGTCTGTGTTGTCCATAGGGGCCTTATTGACAAGACTGCCCGCCTATATTGCCGATAGGGGCATTAATGACAGATGCCGTATGTTTTGTCTATATGGACCTTATTGACATGTCTATAGGGACCCTTATTGACAGATGCCGTCCTGTACTGTCTATAGGGACCTTATTGACACATGTCGTCTGTATTATGTATAGGGACCTTATTGACAGATGTCGTCTGTGTTTTCCAAAGGGCCCTTATTGACAGATGCCGCCTATATTGTCCCCTATTGACAGATGCCGTCTGTATTCGTCTATAGGGAGCTTATTAAAAGATGCCGTATGTATTATCTGTAGCGGCTTCTATTGACAGATGCCCGTCTGTACTGTTTATAGGGACTTTATTGACAGATGGCCGTAAAATATTGTCCATAGGGCCATTATTGACAGATGCCGTATATATTGTCTATAGGGACCTTATTGACAGATGCCGTCTGTATTGTCTATAGGGAGCTTATTAAAAGATGCCGTATGTATTATCTGTAGCGGCATTATTGACAGATGCCCGTCTGTACTGTTTATAGGGCCTTTATTGACCAGATGGCGTAAATATTGTCTATAGGGACCTTATTGACAGACTGCCGTCTGTATTATGTATAGGGACCCTTATTGACACAGATGCCGTCTATATTGTCTATAGGGACCTTATTGACAGATGGCGTAAGTATTGTCTATAGGGAGCTTATTGAAAGATGCCGATATGTATCTATCTGTAGCGGCATTATTGACAGATGCCGTCAAGTACTGTTTATAGGGCCCTTTATTGACAGATGGCGTAGGTATAGTCTATAGGTGAATTAGTGACAGATGCCATCTGTATTGTCCATAAGGATCTTATTGACAGATGTCGTCAGTGTTGTCCATAGGGGCCTTATTGACAGATGCCGCCCTACTATTGTCTATAGGGACCTTATTGACAGATGCCGTCTGTATTGTCTATTGGGAGCTAATTGAAAGATGCCGTATGTATTATGTGTAGCGGCAATTATTGACAGATGCCGTCCTGTATACTGTCTACTAGGGACCTTATTGACAGATGGCGTAAGTTTTGTCCTATAGGACCTTATAGACAGATGCCGTCTGTATCTGTCCATAGGGACCTCTATTGACAACTGTCGTATGTGCTTGTCACTAGGGGCCTTATTGACAGATGCCGCCTATATTGTCTATATGAACCTTATTGACAGACGCCGTCTGTATTCTCTATAGGGAGTTTATAAAAACGATGCCGTGTGTATTATCTGTAGCGGCATTATGGACCAGAAGCCGTCCTGTACTGTTTATAGGGACCTTATTGACAGATGGCGTAAGTATTGTCTGTAGGATCTTAATTGACAGATGCCCGTCTGTATTGTCCCATATGGAGCTAATTGAAAGATGCCGCTATGTATAATGTGTAGCAGGCATTATTGACAGATGCCGTCTGTACGTTTACTAGGGACCCTTATTGACAGATGGCGTAAGTTTTGTCCTATAGGGACCTTTTTGACAGACGCCGACTGTATTGTCCTATAGGGACCCTTATTGACAGATATCGTCTGTACTTGTCTATAGGAACCTTATTGACAGATGCCATCTGTATTGTCTATAAAGACCTTATTGAAAGATGCCGTCTGTATTGTCCATATGTGCATTATTGACGCATGCGTCTCTGTTGTCAACTAGGGACCCTTATTGACAGATGCTGTCTGTATTGTCTATAGGCGTCTTATTGGCAGAAGAGCCTGTATCTGTCTATAGGGATATTATTGACAGATGGCGTCATTATTGTACACAGGTACATTGTTGACAAATGAAGTTTGTATTGGATACAGGTACACTTAGTGACAGATGATGTTGGTATTGTCCAAAGAAACCATATTGACCATATGGAGTTCTTATTGTTATATAGTGTACCAATGACTGGATTGTGCCTATATTGTCTATCAGGACCGTATTGACAGCTAAACGTACACACTGTCTATAGGGACATTTTTGACAGATGGTGTCTATACGGACCATATTTACAGGTGGCGTCATTAATGTTGATAGGGTATCTTACAGATGTCGTCAATATTGTTGATGAGACCTTAATCTGACAGATCGCGTCAGTATTGTATATATGGACTTAATGACAGATTTTGCCATCATTGTTGATTGGGACCCTTATTTGACAGATAGGCCCCTCAGTAATTCTAATCAGGAACTTATTAAGACCAGTGTGCTTGTTTGTCAATAACGACGTTATCGATACCATGGAGTTAGTGTAGGTCTATACGGATCGAGTCTGTATTGTGCATAGGGGCCTTATTTACAGATGTATAGCAAATAGGGACCATAGTGACATGTGGCAATCAGTTATTTTTATTTTGGGACCTTATTGAAAGATCTGTGTCATTATTGTCTATAGGGACCTCTATTGCGAGATGGTGTCAGTAGTGTTGATTGGGACCCTTATTGGCCGATAGAGTCAGTATTGTCCTCTAATGGACCTTATTGACAGACTGGTGTTTTGTCAAATATGATCTGAATGGACGTTACTGTTGCACAGACGTAAGTCGTGTTGTTATTAATGACACATGGCGTAAGTAATATGTTGAAACGGACCCGTATTGGTAGATGACGTCATAATTGTCCCATAGGGACCTTGTTGACTAAATGAAGTGTATATTGCGTAATAGGTACCTTAGTGAACAGATGGTGTGGGTATTGTCCATACGAGACCTTATTGACAGATGGAGTCCTCATCACTTGTCTATAGGGACCTAATTGACAGACGGCATCAGTATTGTTGAAAGGGACCTTATTGACAGATGACGTCAGTATTGTTTATATGAGACCTTATTGACAGATGGCGCCGGAATTGTCTGCTTGGGACTTAATTGACAGATAATGTTTGTTTTGTCACCTAAGGACCCTCACTCAAGGCAATAGACAGATGTCGTTTATATTGTCCTCAGGGGCAATATCAACAGCTAGCGTAAGAACTGACCTCAGGGAAAATATCACAGCTGGTGTTAGTACTGTCCTCAGGGGCCATATCAACAGCTAGGTTTAGTACTGTCCTCAAGGGGCAATATCAACAGCTCAGCGTTAGTACTATCTTAAGGGGCAATCTCAGCAGCTGGTGTTAGTACTATCCTCAGGGGTCATAATCAACAGCTAGAAATAGTACAGTTCTCAATATCAACCAGTCTGCGTTAGTATGATCCCTCAGTGGCAATATCAACAGCAAGCGTAAGTACTGTCCTGAAGTGAACTATACCCACACAAACCTAACGTAAGTACCTGTCATCAGTGGCAATACTTAACAGCCTGCGTTAGTATGGTGCTCAGTGGCAATATCAACAGCCCAGTGTTAGTAATGTTTTGAAGTGCAATACCAACAAACCTACAGTCCCTCAGTGGCACATATCACAAGCTAGTGTTAGTACAGTTCTAAGGTGCATTAATCAACAGCTAGCGTTAATAATGTCCTCAGGGGCCACTATCACACGCTCAGAGTTCGAACTATCCTCAGGCTGCAATATCAACAGCCTAGTCAGTAAAATGCAGAGGTCTCAACAGCTTTCATGTGTATGTCCATAATGGAACCAAACAGCTAGTGCACTTTATAACACCCACACTCACACTCACTCATCCCTTACTAACCCCTCACCCAATAATCAAATAACCCCCATCTGATAGCCGAAACCTTCACTAGTCCTACAGAAGTCACAACTCAAACCGATTAACCAATCCTACCTCTTCCCACAATACAATAAACAGCCTTGATGTCCATACCCTGTCCTCGAAGTCAATACTCACAACATCCATCCTTAATACATCCTTCATTGCCAATACACTCAACCGCCAGCTACTAATCACATTCCCTCACTGCATTCCCTACAAATACAACTAGCTTAATAATAATCTACTGAGTCTCGACACATATCCTAACACTAAACCTTCAAACCTTTTCACAAACCACCACAAATAATAACTCCCACCTCACCATCCCCACACTTAACACCTCAATCTCCCCCCTTGTCCTATCACTACCTAATCAAACCAAACCAAACCAAACCTTTACCCAACCCTACACCACACCTCTCAATATCAAAAACATACCAAAAAACATTTAATTATCACCACACTTAACCCCAACACCAACTACAAAACTCAAAAACCTCTTACTACTCAATATCCCAATCACTACAATCCCCAATCCTATACTACCATACCTCCAATTCCCCCAACTTACCCCCTCCACTCTAACAACCAACAAATCTTACCCTAAACCACAACACAACACCTCCTCCTACACCTACTACAATAACAACTTATCCCCCACCAACCACCCTCCCTAAACTACCTATACACACTCTTTCCAACCAAACTACCCTATATTACCATACCCCCTTTACCCCAAACCCCATCACACTAACCATACATAACCCACTTACCCAACAACCCCTCTACTAACTACATACACACATTTCACCCACCCACTCCATCTAAACTACCATACCACATTTCCCCAACACCCCACTCCTTACCATACATACCACCCTTTCCACAACCTCCCTTCCTAACTCTACAACTACACCCCTATAACACCCCCACACACTCCCTCATAACTACCATATACAATCTCCCACACACCCTTACTTAAACTACCACATACCCCTTTACACAACACACTCCCACAACTCTAACTAAAATACCCCATCACACACACCCTCCACTCAAACCCATAACCAATTTCCACACACACTCCAACAAAAATCCACAACTCCCCATCCACACCACTCCAACCATCTAACATAACTACAACAATTCCAAACATCTAACACTCCTAACTACCCTCCCAACCTACCTTCACTCACCACCATACTACCCCTCCCATACATACTCCTACATCACACAACTCCTCACTTAACTACCATACTCACCCTTCACCAACACACTACATCTAACTAACATACAACCACTTTCCAACACCCCTCCATCTAAATACAATACCACCATATCACCCACCCACTAACATTAACCTACCATACTTTTCAAAACACCTCTACATATACCTCACCAACCCAACACCCTAACAATACAACACCCCCCCATCCACACCCCATCTCAATACACTCCACACAACCCCATCACCCTAACTAACCTCCCTCCAACAACACTCACACCCCTCTAACTACACCTACCACATTTACCAACCCTCACTACGCTAACTACCATACACCCTCTCTATCCCACATCACCTTTCACACTTACATATATATACACCCACCCTCCACCCCCTACATACACACCACAACCATCCCCAATCACATTCAACACATTAAAATACAAAACCACTTCCACAAACCCTCCAACTACCACCATACAATCCTTCACCACCAAACAAATAACTTACCACAACAATCCCCTACCCACCCTTTAACCAAAACACTAACCACCCCAAACCTCCTTAAAACCCCCATATACAACACAAACAAAAACTAAACCACACCATAAATCCCTCACATAAAAAACCCCCATATCTAAAACTATCTCCTAAATCTATTCATAATACATCATTCCAAACTACCACATTACTTCATCATCTATACACCCCAACCAACTCCTTACATTCCTAAACCACTACCACTACCCAATCCTCAACTATCCCTTACCTACCAACCACATCTTCCATAAATACTATCACTCAACCCATACTATACAATAAACCCACCACACTCCCTATCTACTCCACAATACCACACATACTAATCTCTAAACACCAACCTTTAATAATAATCTACACTACATCTCTACACTATTACTCCCATAACAAAAAAACACCAACCACCCACCAATACAAATCATAAACATCACCTCTCAACAAACTATCAATTCCAACCACAACTTTCACCTTCCATAAAATATACCCCATCAACAAACTCCCTTTTCAATAACCTCATCCTATACCCTCTACACTACCACCTTCACATTTCCACCCCTATCCAAACATCCCACATCCCTACAACACCTTCCACTCCCACAACAATTTACACACCACAACCAATCCCAAAACTAACTTTACCCCCCTACACCTCCCCTAATCAACCAACACCCAATTATCCCCTAACCTCAAAAAACATTAACATCTACAAATCCTTTTCTACTACACCTGCCAACAACCATACAACTAAAACAAAACCCTCAACAATCATCCCTACATACAAAAATATGTCCAACTGAACCCCCCCCATCAATACGCTTATCCTCAATAACGATATAATCATAAGCCATCACTTACATACATCTAAACTTCCCTCCACCCGACACTCTCCTACACAACTCCCATCTTCACTACACCTACCCTCAAGTATAACAAGTTCCTACCATTACCAATCACACACATAATCACTAATCTAATATTCCTGTCAACTCACATATCAAGAATAAATACAACCAAAACGCCCGCATTAATTATATCATTAACTATTCTTAACCATACCCCTCGTGCATGATCTAATATTAATCCAAAGACTATGCAAACCCCTCCCCTCGGCCTAAATACCCAAAAGATGTAATAACACATAGGACCTACACAACCGCATGTGTTTGACTATGCCTATGAGGTACCATACCACTCGCAAGCAGCTTCGATCAATAGCTTTGCGGACAGTACAAGCGGGCTCGCATGCTAGATAATAGCACTGACAGGACCTGTACACGGTAGCAGATAGCAAGATAGACTTCTGGTAAAGCTCGGTACTAACACTCTATATGCTAAATTGGCCCAGACAGACCAGTATAAACCGCTACCTGTTGATATAACTCATAAGGGCAGTAATATAAGAGGCTATTGATATTGCCAATGAGGACCAGTGTCTAAAGCTAGCTGTTGATAATTTTCCATGAGGACACAAACTAACGCTAGCCTGTAGATATTGACCCTGGGGACAGTACTAACGCTAACAGTAGATATTGATCACTGAAGCAACATTACCTAACTCTGGCTAATGATTTTGACAACTGAGGACAATACTAACGCGGGCTGTTGATATTGTCCCTGAGGACATTACTTACGCTGGCTGTTGATATTGCCCATTAAGGACAGTACTAACGCTGGCTGTGATGTTGCCCTTTGGACAGTACTAACGTCAGCTGTTGATATTGCCCCTGAGAACAGTACTAACGATAGCTGTTGATTTTGACCCTGTGGACATTACTCACACTGGATATTGATGTTGCCCCTTAGGACAGTACTACACGGTGGCTGTTGATATTGCTCCTAAGAACAATACTAACGCTGGCTGTTTATCCTTCCCCTGAGGATATTAATAACGACTGGCTGTTAAACAGTGTCACCATGAGGACCAGTACTAACTCTGGCTGTTGATAATGCCAATGAGGCAAATACTAACCGATATATATTGATAAGTACTGATAAAGGTGATCCTATGAGAGCAACTAACACAATTAAGAGAATAAAGCAGCAATCACGGTTTTATTGAGTCTGTTCATGAGAAGTAATGAAGAAGCAACACTTATCCACGCCCCCTAGCACCGGCTTAAGCGGTATTACCTGAGATTGCCCCTGAAGGCAGTACTAACGCTAGATGTCGATACTCCCCTTAAGAACAATAATAACGCTCACAGTATTGATATTGCCCTGGGGCCAGTATTAACGCTGGCTGTTGATATTGCCAATGACGGCAGTACTAACGCTGGCTGTTGATATTGCCTCGGAGGACAGTACTACATCTAGCTGTTGATATTGTATTTGAGGCACAGTACTAATGTTACCCGTTGATGTTGCCTCTGAGGACAGTACTACCGCTCATCATATAGCTATCTATGGTGGTTAAAACAAAGGCTGATGATAGTGCACATGTGGATGTTAAAGACACTAGCTGTTAGTTTCCATATGGACAGTACACATGAAAGCTGTTGATACCTCTGCATTTTACTGACTAGCTGTTGATATTGCACCTGAGGATAGTTCGAACACTAGCGTGTGATAGTGCCCCTGAGGACATTATTAACGCTAGCTGTTGATAATGCACCTTAGAACAGTACTAACACTAGCTGTTGATATTGCCACTGAGGACAGTAGTTGTTGGTATTGCACTTCAAAACATTACTAACACTGGCTGTTGATATTGCCACTGAGCACCATACTAACGCAGGCTGTTAATATTGCCACTGAGGACAGTACTTACGTTAGTTGTTGGTATATCACTTCAGGACAGTACTTACGCTTGCTGTTGATATTGCCACTGAGGATCATACTAACGCAGACTGTTGATATTGAGAACAGTACTAATTCTAGCTGTTGATATGACCCCTGAGGATAGTACTAACACCAGCTGCTGATATTGCCCTTAAGATAGTACTAACGCTAGCTGCTTGATAATGCCCCAGAGGACAGTACTAAACCTAGCTGTTGATATGGCCCCTGAGGACAGTACTAACACCAGCTGTTGATATTTTCCCTGAGGTCAGTTCTTACGCTAGCTGTTGATAATGCCCCTGAGGACAATATAAACGACATCTGTCAATTCCTTAGTGAGGTCCTTAGTGACAAAACAAACATTATCTGTCAATTAAGTCCCAAAGCAACAATTCCGGCGCCATCTGTCCAATAAGGTCCCATATAAACAATACTGACCGTCATCTGTCAATAAGGTCCCCTTTCAACAATACTGATGCCCGTCTGTCAATTAGGTCCCTATAGACAATATGAACTCCATCTGTCAATAAGGTCTCTATGGACAATACCCACACCATCTGTCACTAAGGTACCTATACGCAATATACACTTCATTTACTCAACAAGGTCCCTATGGACAATTATGACGTCATCTACCAATACGGTCCGTTTCAACAATACTTACGCCATGTGTCAATAAAAACAACACGGACTACGTCTGTCAACAGTAACGTCCATTCAGATCATATTGACAAAACACCATCTGTCAATAAGGTCCATTAAGACAATACTGACTCTATCGGCCAATAAGGTCCCAATCAACACTACTGACACCATCTCGCAATAAGGTCCCTATAGACAATAATGACACAATCTTTCAATAAGGTCCCAAAATAAAAAAACTGATGCCACATGTCACTATGGTCCCCTATTTGCTATACATCTGTAAATAAGGCCCCTATGCACAATACAGACTCGATCCGTATAGACCACACTAACTCCATGTATCGATAACGTCGTTATTGACAAACAAGCACACTGTCTTAATAAGTTCCTGATAGAAATACTGAGGCTATCTGTCAATAAGGTCCAATCAACAATGATGGCAAAATCTGTCAATAAGGTCCATATATACAATACTGACCGCGATCTGTCAATAAGGTCTCTATCAACAATATTGACGACATCTGTA
Organism: Cyrtodaria siliqua; assembly: GCA_037043455.1. Taxonomy (NCBI): domain Eukaryota; kingdom Metazoa; phylum Mollusca; class Bivalvia; order Adapedonta; family Hiatellidae; genus Cyrtodaria; species Cyrtodaria siliqua. The sequence goes on from JAWPHD010011455.1 coordinate 15,077, forward strand.
AGATACCCTATCAACATTAATGACGCCACCTGTAAATATGGTCCGTATAGACACATCTGTCAAAAATGTCCCTATAGACAGTGTGTACGTTATCTGTCAATACGGTCCTGATAGACAATATAGGCACAATCCATCAATTGGTACACTATATACAATAAGAACTCCATATGTCAATAAGGTTTCTTTGGACAATACCAACATCATCTGTCACTAAGGTACCTGTACTCCAATACAAACTTCATTTGTCAACAATGTACCTGTGTACAATAATGACGCCATCTGTCAATAATATCCCTATAGACAATACAGGCGTCTTCTGCCAATAAGCGCCTATAGACAATACAGACAGCATCTGTCAATAAGGTCCCTATTGACAACAGAGACGGCATGCGTCAATAATGCACATATGGACAATACAGACGGCATCTTTCAATAAGGTCTTTATAGACAATACAGATGGCATCTGTCAATAAGGTTCCTATAGACAATACAGACGATATCTGTCAATAAGGTCCCTATAGACAATACAGTCGGCGTCTGTCAAAAAGGTCCCTATAGACAAAACTTACGCCATCTGTCAATAAGGTCCCTATAAACGGTACAGACGGCATCTGTCAATAATGCCGCTACACATTATACATACGGCATCTTTCAATAAGCTCCATATGGACAATACAGACGGCATCTGTCAATAAGATCCTACAGACAATACTTACGCCATCTGTCAATAAGGTCCCTATAAACAGTACAGACGGCTTCTGTCCATAATGCCGCTACAGATAATACACACGGCATCTTTTTATAAACTCCCTATAGAGAATACAGACGGCGTCTGTCAATAAGGTTCATATAGACAATATAGGCGGCATCTGTCAATAAGGCCCCTATGGACAACACATACGACAGTTGTCAATAAGGTCCCTATGGACAATACAGACGGCATCTGTCAATAAGGTCCCTATAGACAAAACTTACGCCATCTGTCAATAAGGTCCCTATAGACAGTACAGACGGCATCTGTCAATAATGCCGCTACACATAATACATACGGCATCTTTCAATTAGCTCCCAATAGACAATACAGACGGCATCTGTCAATAAGGTCCCTATAGACAATATAGGCGGCATCTGTCAATAAGGCCCCTATGGACAACACTGACGACATCTGTCAATAAGATCCTTATGGACAATACAGATGGCATCTGTCACTAATTCACCTATAGACTATACCTACGCCATCTGTCAATAAAGGCCCTATAAACAGTACAGACGGCATCTGTCAATAATGCCGCTACAGATAATACATACGGCATCTTTCAATAAGCTCCCTATAGACAATACTTACGCCATCTGTCAATAAGGTCCCTATAGACAATATAGACGGCATCTGTCAATAAGGTCCCTATACATAATACAGACGGCATCTGTCAATAAGGTCCCTATAGACAATATTTACGCCATCTGTCAATAAAGGCCCTATAAACAGTACAGACGGCATCTGTCAATAATGCCGCTACAGATAATACATACGGCATCTTTTAATAAGCTCCCTATAGACAATACAGACGGCATCTGTCAATAAGGTCCCTATAGACAATATATACGGCATCTGTCAATAATGGCCCTATGGACAATATTTACGCCATCTGTCAATAAAGTCCCTATAAACAGTACAGACGGCATCTGTCAATAAAGCCGCTACAGATAATACATACGGCATCTTTTAATAAGCTCCCTATAGACAATACAGACGGCATCTGTCAATAGGGACAATATAGGCGGCATCTGTCAATAAGGGCCCTTTGGAAAACACAGACGACATCTGTCAATAAGGTCCCTATACATAATACAGACGACATGTGTCAATAAGGTCCCTATAGACAGTACAGACGGCATCTGTCAATAAGGTCCCTATAGACATGTCAATAAGGTCCATATAGACAAAACATACGGCATCTGTCATTAATGCCCCTATCGGCAATATAGGCGGCATCTGTCAATAAGGCCCCTATGGACAACACAGACGACATCTGTCAATAAGGTCCCTATAGACAATACATATGGCATCTGTCAATAACGTCCCTATAGACAATACAGACGTCATATGTTAATAAGGTCCCTATAACAATACAGACGGCATCTGTCAATAAGGTCCATATAGACAGTATAGGCGGCATATGTCAATTAGGTCCCTACAGACAATACAGGCTTCATCTGTCAATAAGGTCCCTATAGACAGTACATACAGCATCTGTCAATATTTTTTCTATTGACAAACATACGTCATTTGTCAATAAGGTACCTATAAACAATACACACGGCATCTGTCAATAAGGTCACTAAAGATAATATAGACGGCATATGTCTATAATGTCCCTACAGCCAATACAGACGCATTCTGTCAAGAAGGTCCCTATAGACCATACAGACGACATCTGACATTAAGGTGCCTACAGACAATACATACGGCATCTTTAATAAGCTACCTATAGACAATACAGACTGCCTCTGTCAATAAGGTCCCTTTAGACAATATAGGCGGCATCTGTCAATAAGGCCCCTATGGACAACACAGACGACATCTGTCAAAAATGTCCCTATTGACATTACAAACGGCTTCTGTCAATAACGTCCCTATAGACAATACAGACGGCATCTGTTAATAAGGTCCATATATTACAGTACCGACGGCATCTGTCAATAATGCCGCTACAGATAATACATACGGCATCTTTCAATAAGCTCCCTATAGACAATACAGACGGCATCTGCCAATAAGTTTATACTGTTTATAAGGACCTTATTGACAGATGGCGGAAGTATTGTCTATAGGACCATATTGGCAGATGCCGTCTGTATTGTCTATAGGGACGTTATTGACAGATGCCGTCTATATTGTTTATAAGGACCTTATTGACAGATGCCGTCTATATTGTCTGTAGGGGCATTATTGACTATATTGTCTATAGGGACCTTATTTACAGAATGCGTCAGTATTGTATGTAGGTGTATTATCGATAGATGCCGTCTGTACTGTTTATAGGGACCTTATTGACAGATATCGACTGTATTGTCTGTAGGGACCTTATTGACAGAAGCCTTATGTATTGTCTATAGAGACCTTATTGACAGATGCCGTGTGTATTGTCCATAGGAACCTTATTGATAAATGTCTAAAGGTGCAATACTGACAGATGCCGTCTGTACTGTTTATATGGACCTTATTGACAAACGTCGACTGTATTGTCTGTAGGGACCTTATTGACAGATATCGTCTGTATTGTCTATAGGAACCTTATTGGCAGATGCCGTCTGTATTTTCTATAAAGACCTTATTGAAAGATGCCGTCTGTATTGTCCATAAGGGCATTATTGACAGTTGCCGTCTCTGATGTCCATAGGGACCTTATCGACAGATGCCGTCTGTATTGTCTGTAGGGACCTTAATGTCAGATGACGCCTGTATTGTCTATAGGGACCTTATTGACAGATGGCGTCTGTATTGTATATTGCGACCTTATTGGCAGATGGCGTCAGTATTGTCTATAGGGGTAATATTGACAAGTGCCGTCTGTACTGTTTATAATGACCTCATAGACAGATGCCGTCTGTATTGTCTATAGGGACCTTATTGGCACATGCCGTCTGTATTGTCTGTAGCGACCTTAATGTCAGATGCCGTCTGTATTGTCTATAGGGACCTTATTGACAGATGCCGTCTGTATTGTCTGTAGGGGAATTAGTGACAGATGGCGTCTGTATTTTCGATAGGGGCATTAATGACAGATGTCGTATGTACCGTTTATAGGGACCTTATTGACAGATGCCATCTGTACTGTCTATAGGGACCTTATTGATAGATGGCGTCTGTATTATGTATAGGGACCTTATTGACAGATGTCGCCTGTATTGTCTATAGGGACCTAATTGACAGATGCCGTCTGTACTGTCTATAGGGACCTTATTGACAAAAGTCGTCTGTATTATGTATAGGGACTTTATTGACAGATGCCGTCTGTATTGTCTATAGGGACCTTATTGACAGATGCCGTCTGTATTATGTATAAGGACCTTATTGACAGATGTCGTCTGTATTGTCTATAGGGACCTTATTGACAGATGGCGTAAATATTGTCTATAGGGACCTTATTGACAGATGCCGTCTGTATTATGTATAGGGACCTTATTGACAGATGCCGTCTATATTGTCTATAGGGACCTTATTGACAGATGGCGTAAGTATTGTCTATAGGGACCTTATTAGAATGCGTCAGTATAGTCTATAGGTGCATTATTGACAGATGCCGTCTGTACTGTTTATAGGGACCTAATGACAGATGCCGACTGTATTGTCTGTAAGGACCTTATTGACAGATGCCGTATGAACTGTCTGTAGGAACCTTATTGATAGATGGCGTAAGTATTGTCTATAGGGACCTTATTGACAGAATGCGTCAGTATTGTCTAAAGGTGCATTATTGACAGATGCCGTCTGTACTGTTTATAGGGACCTAATGACAAATGCCGACTGTATTGTCTGTAAGGACCTTATTGACAGATGTCGTATGCACTGTCTATAGGAACCTTATTGATAGATGGCGTAAGTATTGTCAACATGGACCTTATTGACAAATTGACAGATGGCGTCAGTATGGTCTGTAGGTTCGTTAGTGACAGACATAGTCTGTGTTGTCTATAGAGAGCATATTGACGCATGGCGTAACTATTGTTGAAACGGATCCTATTGATAGATGGCGTCATTATTGTACACAGGTACTTTGTTGACAAATGAAGTTTGTATTGGATATAGGTACCTTAGTGACAGATGATGTTGGTATTGTCCAAAGAAACCTTATTGACAGATGGAGTTCATATTGTATATAGGGTCTCAATTGATGCATTGTGCCTATATTGACTATAAGGACCGTATTGACAGATTACGTACACAGTGTCTATAGGGACCTTTTTGACAGATTGTTTCAGTATTTTCAATAGTGACATTATCGCCAGATGACGTCAGTATGGTCTATACGGACCATATTTACAGGTGGCGTCATTACTGTTGATAGGGTATCTTATCGACAGATGGCGTCAATATTGTTGATAGATCGCGTCAGTATTGTATATATGAACCTTATTCACAGATTTTGCCATCATTGTTGATTGGGATCTTATTGACAGATAGCCTCAGTATTTCCTATCAGGAACTTATTAAGACAGTGTGCTTGTTTGGTCAATAACGACGTTATTGATACATGGAGTTAGTGTGGTCTATATGGGTCGAGTCTGTATTGTGCATAGAGACCTTATTGACAGATGTATAGCAAATAGGGACAATAGTGATATGTGGCATCAGTTTATTTTGGGACCTTATTGAAAGATTGTGTCATTATTGTCTATAGAGACCTTATTGAGAGATGGTGTCAGTATTGTTGATTGGGACCTTATTGGCAGATAGAGTCAGTATTGTCTTAATGGACCTTATTGACAGATGGTGTTTGTTTTGTCAATAGGGACTTTATTGACAGACGGCGTCAATATGATCTGAATGGACGTAGTCTGTGTTATCTTTATGGACCTTATTGACACATGGTGTAAGTATTGTTGAAACGGACCGTATTGGTAGATGGCGTCATGATTGTCCATAGGGACCTTGTTGATAAATGAAGTGTGTATTGAGTACAGGTACCTTAGTGACAGATGGTGTGGGTATTGTCCATAGAGACCTTATTGACAGATGGAGTTCATATTGTCTATAGGGACCTAATTGACAGAAGGCGTCAGTATTGTTGAAAGGGATCTTATTGACAGATGACGTCAGTATTGTGTATATGGACCTTATTGACAGATGGCGCCGGAATTGTTGTTTGGGACTTAATTGACAGACAATGTTTGTTTTGTCACTAAGGACCTCACTAAGGACCTTATTGACAGATGTTGTTTATACTGTCCTCAGGGGCAATATCGACAGATAATCTTACTACTTTCCTCAGGTGCAATATCTACAGCCAGATACCGTTAGAACTATCCTCAGGGGCAATGTGAACAGCTAGTGTCGGTATAGTCCTGAGGGCAAAATTATCGGCTTTGGTCACTTCCTTGATGAGCGAAAGTGATATATTCAAAACCTGTGATATTTAATCTTAAACGGTTTCTCACCAGTGTGTACGAGTATGCTGCCTCTATTCCCTAATCTGAGAATAGTGGGCAGAGTATATTCCCCCACCCTACCACAACACACCCGGATATTTTGCTTACTTTATGTGTGAATCACCTATACATGTGAACATGCTTGAAATAATTGAAATAGGTATAGAAATCGAATAGGAATTGCAGCTTTCACAGAACAAAGTAAACCCCAAAACACGCAAACAGACAAACAAGAAGGCAAAAGTAATAATAAATGCAAACTACATCACTAACACAAAAGGGTTAACAATAATAAGAACTAAGAATATAACAATAATTTTCATCAAGTCACACTTTACTTAAGAGATCAAATGCTTGCATAAAAACCTACTGGTAACTTATAAAGCCAGAAGAAAGGTATGCTATTAAGCAATAGGCTATTTTATATATTATCAGCTTTAATATAATAATGATCAGCTTTAATGTAATAATTATATTGTTTTAAATCATGTGACAATACTGTCCTCAGGGCAAAAAAAGGATACAATCAGCACTGAACTCTGCAATATTATCACCTGCTAGCTTCCATCGCTTCAGTACTGTGCTCTAGGACAATGTCAACAGATAGCGTCAGTAAAGTTCTTAATGACAAACTAGATTACTTCGGTCACTTCCTTGATACGCGAAAGTGACGATATATTCATAACCTGCGATATTTAATCTTAAACGGTTTCTCACCAGTGTGTATGCAGCACATGAAATCCGAGAGTGATGGGCAGAGTATTTCCCGCCCCCCCCCCCCACCCCACCTCACCCCACCCCATCCAACCACCCTTCCCGATTAGTTTGCTTACTTTATGTGTTGATCACCTGTACATGTGAACATTCTTCGATAATATCACTAACAATATAACAAGAGTATTTCGCAAGTCACAATATTTAAGTAAGAAATAAAATGCTTGTACAAACATAAACCTGCTGGTAGTTTATAAAACCAGAAGAAAGTAGCGCAATTAAGCGACAGTTTGTTTTTAATGATCTGCTTTAATATAATAATTGTTTTCTTTTAAATCATGTGTCAATACTGTCCTAAGTGAAAACAAAACCCGGATACGGTTAATACTAAACTCTGCGAAAATATCACCTACTAGCTTCCATTGTTTCAGTACTATACTTAAAGACAATATCAGCAGCTAACGTCAGTAAACTCCTGAACGGTTAATTAAATTAATTAGGTCACTTCCTTGATACGCGAAAGGGACAATATATTCATAACTTGTGATATTCAATATTAAACGGTTTCTCACCAGTGTGTATGTGTATGCATAGTCGTCTTTTCGTTTACCCTACCTTTATGTTTTTTTCTAAAAGAGAGCTTTAATTGACCGTTAATTATTAGGGCAAGGTTCTGTGACACGTGCGCCCTCCTTCGATGGAGATTTTAAGCCGTTGAACAGTCCCATTTGCTCATTATAGATCTTGATGAAATTATGTGTTAATCAGTGACGCAAAATACACGTAGAGCTTTCCTTGGAAACGACGGTGAATATGATTATTCATATAATGCGTCAAATTCAATACGCAATATATGACGTGTACGCATTATGTGATAATACCATCACACAATGCATTGTCATGGTCGACGCGTGTATGCGACTGCCGCGTTATGTAACTTAAAAGAGTATAAGAGTAGACCTTTGGAAACGACAGAACACGATACATATGCATTTGACTGTTCATGAACGTTAGTGAAATATGCTAGCTACCGCTCACTCACCCTAGTGTCGGGTATAGCAGAACTCAGTATTCATAAAACAATAGTATATACGTTTAACCGTCCCAGTAACTAACAAAAGTGTATGCCCCGAAGAGCAAAATAAACAAAATGGAATTTAGTTGCTCCAGCAGTTATGAAGCCTGCGTATCATAAGTAACAGCCGAAAGACTCAACTAAAAAGCAGACAACATATCCTATGAGTGGTTAAACAATACCCAAAGCCTTTTATCGGCCGGAGTAGTGGAACCACCGAATCGAAAATTAAGTGTAGAAAACAAAAGCAATTGAAAATGTACCACCGATATCTAAATATAAATATCGGGCTCCAATCTCCAAAGATCAAATAGATAGCATTGCGTCAGACCCGTAACTACGCTGAGACATAGAAGCACTTACGCACGCACTTACGCACGAACGCACTTACGCACGCACGCACGACGCACGCACGCACGCACGCACGCACACACACACACACACACACACATACACACATACACACATACACACACACATACATACTTTCACACATACATACTTTCATATATACATACATAAAGATAAATAAAACTAAACAAATAATTGAACACAACAATCATGTTTAATCACAATGTTATTCATTCTTGAACCAGAGACTACTTTTTTCTGTAATCGGGAAAGTAATGAGATATGGCTTCTAATTGACAATTAATTAATTATATCTCTATAAGTGAAAGGCAACATATAACTGTAATAGGACATATATAATACCACCAAGCATCAGACATACCAATGATACAAAATAAGGAAATCATGTACACACTTGAAGACATTCTTAACCGATAGTGAAAACTAGTTCATTTAATAATACTAGTATATGCAAACATATATTGAAAATCAAAGGTAATATACCTCTCATGATCAGTGCAATACAAAGTGGTCTGTGGAACCGTATTTGAGCCAGACAGAATTACGCACAAGTGCCCCTCATTACGTGGTCCCGCCTTAATACCATTAAGTGATGGGAAAGCTTATATTAGCAGGATTTTATAACGGATATTTTTGGCAATAAAACACGTTAAAAATCATGTTTTACTGAAATAACGCGATAACCTGTTTCAATTACCTATTAAATGTTTTAATTTTACAATAATCACCTTTTTAAAGCCTAAATTAAGGTTTTATTTCACACCCCAACCAACCCCGCTTTCACTTCTTGGAGACGGGGTTAGATGGGTATGAAAGTTAATAATCGGACCGCATAATGTAATTCAGTCGAATTAAGGTCACGTGTCTAATTCGTTGGAAAAAACATATTAGGGACACATGTGGTCCAGGCCCGGTGCATGTACTCACCGACCATATTACGTACACAAGTGAATAATTTGAATTTGTACTTTATAAATACACGAGTTATTTAAGTATCACCCGAATGGTGGTATTCTATTTTTGTCACTAGGTAGCTACCTAACTATCTAGATATTTTAACGTTTTATCTAGATAACTGCAAAATATCTATGTCTATCAGGGGTCATATCAACAGCTTGGGTTAGTACTGTCCTCAGGGGCAATATCAACAGCTAGCGTAAGAACTGACCTCAGGGAAAATATCAACAGCCAGCTTTTAAACATCCATAGGGATATTATCAACATCTAGCGATAGTTCTATCCTAAGGGGCAATATCAACAGCTGGCGTTAGCACTGTCCTCTGGAGCCATATCAACTGCTAGTTTTAGTACTGCCCTAAGGGCCAATATCAACAGCTAGCGATAGTACTGTCCTCAGGGGGCCATATCAACAGCCAGCGATAACACTGTCCTCAGGGGCCATATCAACAGCCAACGTTAGTATTGTCCTTAGGGGCAATATAATCAGCTGGCGTAAGTAGTGTCCTCGGGGCCAATATCAACAGCTGTCGTTAGTACAGTCCTAATAGGCAATATCAACAGCTGGCGTAAGTAGTGTACTCAGGGCCAATATCATCAGCTAGCATTAGTACTGTCCTCATGGGCAATATCAACAGCCAGCGTTTAAACATCCATAGGGATATAATCTAAATCTAGCGATAGTACTATCCTAAGGGGCAATATCAACAGCTAGCGTTAGTACTGTCCTCTGTGGCCATATCAACTGCTAGATTTAGTACTCTCCTAAGGGGCAGTATCATCAGCTAGCGATAGTACTGTCCTATTGGTCAATATCAACAGCTGGCGTTAGTACTGTCCTTAGGGGCAATATCAGCAGTTGGCGTTAGTACTGTACTCAGAGGCGATATAAACAGCTAGGTTTAGTACTGTCCTCTGGGGCCATATCAACAGCTAGTTCAAGTACTGTCCCTAGGGGCAGTATCAACAGCTAGTGATAGCACTGTCCTAAGGGCCAATAGCAACACCTGGCGTTAGTAGCTCAGGGGATATATCAACAGCTAGGTTTATTACTGTCCTCTGGGGCCATATCAACAGCTAGTTTTAGTACCATCCCTAGGGACTGTATCAACAGCTAGCAATAGTACTGTCCTCGGGCTATATCAACAGCTAGGTTTATTACTGTCCTCAGGGGCCATATTAACAGCTAGCGTTATTACTGTCCTTAGGGGCAATATCAACAGCTACGTTTAGTACTCTCCTCAGGGGCAATCTCAACAGCTTAATAATGTCCTAAGGGGCAATATCAATACCTAGAATTAGTACTATCCTCAGGGGCCATATCAACAGCTAGCGTTATTATTGTTCTAAGGGGCCATATCAACAGCTAGTTTAAGTACTGTCCCTAGGGGCAATATCAGCAGCTATCGATAGAAAAGTCATCAGGGGCAATATCAACAGCTAGGGTTAGTTCTATCTTAAGGGGCAATATCAACAGCTGACGTTAGTACTGTCCTCTGTGGCAATATCAACAGCTAGTTTTAGTCCTGTCCCTAGGGGCAATATCAGCAGTTAACGATAGTAAAGTCCGCAGGGTTCATATTAACAGGTAGCGTTATTACTGTTCTTAGGGGAAGTATCAACAGCTACGTTTAGTACTCTCCTCAGAGGCAATATCAACAGCTTAATAATGTCCTAAGGGGCAATATCAACACCTAGAATTAGTACTATCCTCAGGGGCCATATCAACAGGCAGCGTTATTATTGTGTTTATGAGGCAATATCAACGGCTAGGTTTAGTACTATCCTCAGGGGCCATATCAACATCTAGCGTAAATATTGTTCTAAGGGGCATTATCAACAGCTAAGGTTATTCTTACTTTTAGTACTATCATACAGGGCAATCTCAAATGGTGTTAGTACTGTCCTCAGGGGCTATATCAACAGCTAGGTTTATTACTGTCCTCAGAGCAATATCAACAGCTAGGGTTAGTTCTATCTTAAGGGACAATATCAACAGCTGACGTTAGTACTGTCCTCTGGGGCCATATCAACAGCTAGATTTAGTACTGTCCCTAGGGGCAATATCAGCAGCTATTGATAGTAAAGTCCTCAGGGGCCATATCAACAGCTAGGGTTATTACCGTTCTTAGGGACACTATCATAACTACGTTTAGTACTCTCCTCAGTGGCAATATCAACAGTTTAATAATATCCAAAGGGGCAATATCAACACCTAGAATTAGTACTATCCTAAGGGGTAATATCAACACCTAGAATTAGTACTATCCTCAGGGGCCATATCAACAGCTATGTTTAGTACCGTCCTTAGAGGCAATATCAGCAGCTAACGAGAGTACTGTCCTAAGGGTCAATATCAACAGCTGGTGTTAGTACTGTCCTCAGGGGCTATATCAACAGCTAGGTTTATTACTGTCCTCAGGGGCAATATCAACAGCTAGGGTTAGTTCTATCTTAAGGGGCAATATCAACATCTGACGTTAGTACTGTCCTCTGGGGCCATATCAACAGCTAGATTTAGTACTTTCCATAGGTGCAATATCAGCAGCTATCGATAGAAAAGTCCTCAGGGTCCATATTAACAGCTAGCGTTATTACTGTTCTTAAGGGCAATATCAACAGCTACGTTTAGTACTCTCCTCAGGGGCAATATCAACAGCTAAATAATGTCCTAAGGGGCAATATCAACACTTAGAATTAGTACTATCCTCAGGGGCCATATCAACAGATAGCTTTATTATTGTTCTAAGGGGCAATATCAACGGCTAGGTTTAGGACTACCCTAAGGGGAAATATCAACAGCTAGCGTTAGTACTATCTTAAGGGGCAATATCAAAGCTGGCGTTATTACTGTCCTCAGGGGCAATATCAGCAGCTTAGTAATGTCCTTAGGGGCAATATAAACAGCTAGAATTAGTACTATCCACAGGGGCCATATCAACAGCTAGCGGTATTACTGTTCTAAGGGCCATATCAACATCTAGCGTTAATATTGTTCTAAGGGGCATCATCAACAGCTAAGGTTATACTTACTTTTAGTACTATCCTACAGGGCAATATCAGCTGGCGTTAGTACTGTCCTCTGGGGCCATATCAACAGCTAGTTTTAGTACCGTCCCTAGGGACAGTATGAACAGCTAGCGATAGTACTGTCCTAAGGGCCAATATCAAAAGCTGGTGTTAGTACTGTCCTCAGGGGCTATATCAATAGCTAGGTTTATTACTGTCCTCAGGGTCAATATCAACAGCTAGGGTTAGTTCTATCTTAAGGGGCAATATCAACAGCTGACGTTGGTACTGTCCTCTGGGGCCATATCAACAGCTAGTTTAAGTACTGTCCCTAGGGGCAATAACAGCAGCTATCGATAGAAAAGTCATCAGGGGCCATATCAACAGCTAGGGTTATTACTGTTCTTGGGGACAATATCATAGCTACGTTTAGTACTCTCCTCAGGGGCAATAACAACAGCTTAATAATATCATAAGGGGCAATATCAACACCTAGAATTAGTACTATCCCCAGGGGGCCATATCAACAGCTAGCGTTATTACTGTTCTAAGGGGCAATATCAGCGGCTAGGTTTAGGACTATCCTAAGGGGCAATATCAACAGCTGGCGTTAGTAATGTCCTTATGGGCAATATCAGCAGCTAGCGTTAGTACCATCTTAAGGGGCAATATCAACAGCTAGAATGTTTTAGTACTGTGACTAGGGGCAATATCAACAGCTTACGCTAGTACTGTCATAAGGGCCAATATCAACAGCTGGCGTTAGTACTGTCTTCATGGGCCATATCAACAGCTAGGTTTAGTACTGTCCTTGGCAAAATTAACAGCAGCCGGCGATAGTACTGTCCCCAGGGGCCATATCAAAAGCTAGCGTTATTATTGTCCTTAGGGGCAATATCAACAGCTAGCGTTATTACTGTTCTAAGGGGCAATATCAACAGCTGGCGTTATTACTGTTCTAAGGGGCAATATCAACAGCTGGCGTTAGTACTGTCCTCATGGGCCATATCAGCAGCTAGTTTTGGTATTGTCCTCAGGGACAATATTAACAGCTAGCGTTAGTACTATCTTAAGGGGCAATATCAACAGTTGATGATAGTACTGTCCTTAGGGGCAAAATTAACAGCTGGCGTTAGTACTGTCCCCAGAGGCCATATCAACAGCTTACGTTATTATTGTTCTGAGGGGCCATATCAACAGCTAGCGTTATTACTGTCCGAAGGGCAATATCAACAGCTAGAATGTTTTAGTACTGTGACTTGGGGCAATATCAACAGCTAACGATAGTACTGTCATAAGGGCCAATATCAACATCTGGCGTTAGTACTGTCTTCATGGGCCATATCAACAGCTAGATTTAGTACTGTCCTTAGGATCAAAATTAACAGCTGGCGATAGTACTGTCCCCAGGGGCCATATCAACAGCTAGCGTTATTATTGTTCTTAGGGGCCATATCAACAGCTAGCGTTATTACTGTCCTAAGGGCAATATTAACAGCTGGAATTAGTACTGTCCGCAGGCGCCATATCAACAGCTAGTTTTGGTATTGTCCTCAGGGACAATATTAACAGCTAGCGTTAGTACTATCTTAAGGGGCAATATCAACAGTTGATGTTAGTTCTGTCCTCTGGGGCCATATCAACAGCTAGGTTTAGTACTGTCCTCTGGGGCCATATCAACAGCTAGTTTAAGTACCGTCCATAGGGGCAGTATCAACAGCTAGCGATAGTACTGTCCTAAGGGCCAATATCAACAGCTGGCGTTAGTGCTGTCCTCAGGGGCTATATCATCAGCTAGGTTTATTACTGTCCTCAGGGACAATATCAACAGCTAGGGTTAGTTCTATCTTAAGGGGCTATATCAACAGCTGACGTAGTACTGTCCTCTGGGGCCATATCAACTGCTAGTTTTAGTACTTTCCTAAGGGGCAATATCGGCAACTAGCGATAGTACTGTCCTATCGGTCAATAGCTGCCGTTAGTACTGTCCTTAGGGGCAATATCAGCAGCTGGCGTTAGTACTGTCCTCAGATACCATATAAACAGCTAGATTTAGTACTGTCCTCTGGGGCCATATCAACAGCTAGTTTTCGTACCGTCCCTAGGGGCAGTATCAACAGCTAGCGATAGTACTGTCCTCGGGCTATATCAACAGCTAGGTTTATTACTGTCCTCAGGGGCAATATCAACAACTAGGGTTAGTTCTATCTTAAGGGGCAATATCAACAGCTGACGTTAATACTATTTTACTCCTGTCCTTAGGGGCAATATCAGCAGCTGGCAATAGTAAAGTCCTCAGGGTCCATATTAACAGCTAGCGTTATAACTGTTCTTAGGGGCAATATCAACAGCTAACGTTAGTACTGTCCGAAGGGGCAACATCAACAGCCAGCGTTAGTACTGTCCTAATGGGCAAATATCAACAGCCAGCGTAAGTAATGTCCTAATGGGCAATATCAACAGCCAGCGTAAGTACTGTCCCCAGGGCAATATCAACAGCCAGCGTAAGTATTGTTCTCAGTGTCAAAATCAATAGCCAGAGTTAGTAATGTGCGCATGAGCAATATCAACAGGTACGGATAGGACTGTCATAATGGGCTATATCCACACCTAACGTTAGTACTGTCCCCAGGGGCAATATCAACAGCTAGCGTTAGTTTTGTCCTCATGGAGAATATCAACAGCTAGCTTTAACACTGTCCTCATTGGCAATATCAATAGCCACTTTTATTACTGCCCTAAAGGGAAGTATCAACAGGTAGCGTTAATACTGTCTTCGGGACCAATATCAACATATAGCGTTAGTACAGCTTTCTAGGGGCAATATCAACTGCTACCGTAAGTACCGTCCTCAGGGGCAATATCAGCAGCTAGCGTTTGTACTGTCCTCAATGGCAATATCAACTGCATGCGTTGGAATTGTCCTCAGTGGCAATATCAACAGCCAGCGTTAGTACTGTCCTAAGTGTAATACCAACTGTTATCGTTAGTAATGTCCTCGGGGTCGTTATCAAGAGCTAGCTGTAAAACTACAATATCAACAGCAAGCGTTTGTTCTGTCTATATGGACACTATCAACAGCTATTGTCTGTAACATCCACATGAACAATATCAACAGCCAGCGTCTTATAGGGATACTATCAAACAGCTAGAGTAAGTACCGTCCACAAGTCAATATCAACAGGTAGCGTTAGTCTTGTCCTCAAGGGCAATGTCAACAGCTAGAGTTAGTACTGTCCTCAGAGGTATTATCAACAGCTAGCGTTAGTACTGTCCTTCGGGGCAATATCGCCGGCTAGCGTTAGTCCTGTCCTAAAACAAATACAGTGAGTACTACTAAACTCTACGAAAATATCACCTACTAGCTTCCATCGCATTTGTACTGTCCTCAAGGACAATTTCAAGAATTAGCGTCAGTAAAGTCTTGAAGGACAAAATAAATTGCTTAGGTCACTTCCTTGAAACACAAAAGGGACAATATAGACATATCCGTAAACGGTTTCTCACCAGTGTGTATGCATACTTGTCTTTTCGTTTACCCTACCTGTTTGCAAGCAATGTTTTTTCCCAAATGAGTGCTTTTGATGAATGACCGTTCAATTATTCGGGCAAGGTACATGTACTGTGAAACTGCCATCCTTCGAAGGGGATGTTAAGCCGTTGACCAGGCCCATGTACAGGATGGGCCACACCCTATATAATTATGCTCAATACATATTTTGCTGAAAATTCTGTGTTAATCAGTGACAACATGCCAGCAAAGCCTTCCTCGGAAACCAGGCTGTAATGATAGTCGGAAATGAATGTGTGTAGTTTAAAAAAAAATAGCAGTAGGCTAGCACCTCTCCCCATAACCTGAGACGGGTGGACTGAGAATATTCCCCGCACCTCGTCTTGTTCCGTATTTGGAAACTCAAACTACTCACATATCTGACGTTTCCCTGTCAACGTTGTCGATTTGTCGTTAGCTGTGTTCGTGTTCAAGTTTCAAAACACAGAATACGTTGTCAGCGCGAGATATGTCGAAATGTCAAAATTCCAGAGATATTCACCTGAAAAAACATGAACTAGTCGTACGAAAATGTATAGATCGATGAGGTATTCTTCTCTATGGTGCGTTTTATGCATGCACGCTTGGTTTTTAACGTTTAATCTATTGCTGTATGGCGGCTGTTTATGCATGCATATCTTGATCTCTTCATGAACCTGTATTGATAAGGTCGACCCTTATACCTACTTATTCTAAAAGGGCGTCACAGTAACTCTGTTGTAGGTACGCACCATAAGAGCTACGATTCTCGCTGCTAGAATATACCAAAAGTATAAATCAAGTCACATTGTACTAAGACATCATGTTCTTGCATGGTAAAGCTACTGATACTTTATAATGACAGAACAATTGGGTGGTATTTAAACTAAAGGACGTTTTTATTCTTAAAAATGGTCTGCTTTAATGTAATAAGGTTCTTTTAAATCGCGTGTCAGTACTGTCCTCAGCGGAACAATAAACGGATACAGTCAATACTAATCTCTGTGAAAATATCACCTGACAGCTTCTCTGGGTTGAGTACTGTCCTCAAGGACATATCAACACAGCTAGCGTCAGTACAGTCCTGAGGGACATAATAAACTGCTTAGGTGAATTTATTGATACGCGAAAGGGACGGACATATTCATAAACTCTGATATTGTACCTTAAACGGTTTCTCACCAGTGTGTACGCACACTTGTCATTTCGCTTACTCTAACAATTGCAAGCAATGTTTTTTTCCAAGTGAAGGTTTGGGGCAAATGACCTTTCATTATTCGGGCAAGGTACTGTGAATCTTATGCCATCCTTCGAAGGAAATGTTAAGACTTAGACCAGTCCCATGTAGGAAGAGTCATAATGCTCATGACATATCTCTTTGAATTTCTGTGTTAATACGGAGAAAGGCCCGTGGAGCTTTCCTCGGAAACGACGCTGCCATGCTAATTAGACTAGACCGTGTGCAGTATCTATAATTAGGAACGGCGGGGACAGCAACTCTCCCCTAATATGAAAGGGTGGGTAGAGTATGTCCCTCCCCGCAACCCCCACAACACACACACCACACGAACATTGTTCTTATATTATATGCAGATTCCCTATGCATTTGTACATGGTTTGATAAGATAGCAAATAATATACCAATAGTATTCATCATTTCATGTAATTAATAAATCGTGTTCTTGCAAATAAACCGATTGGTACATTATAGAAGGAAGAGGTGATAATTAAGCTAAAAGACAGTGTGTTTTTTAAAAATAGTAAGTGGTAATGTCTAGGCGATGTGAGGATGTCTATAACACCCTTTAAATGTAATTAGTTTAAACAGTAGGCGAATGTGGTGTATTCATGCAGGATAAAATCCAATAAGTCACATATATTAAGTTTTTATTTACATGGTAATATGGTATTTCTCCTGTATACTCAATGTATCGGCTAATATTTCAGTTAAATCCTAGGCACTAGTAACTTCTACTTCTAATTAGGAAGTAGTAACTGCTTAGGAAATATGAATTAAAAAAATAGCATACACATTCATATCCACGATTAATGCGTAATTGCGGCTGGTATAGCAGTTAATTAGGCACTAGTAACTTCTACTTTGCTAAAATGAGTAACTAGGCATATTCGGAAAATTAAAAGACAATAGAAACATCTCTACATCTCTCACATCGCCTAATATCTTAATATATGTAGCTTATAAGGTTTCTCTCCTGTATGCATACTCACATTCGACTACTGTTTGAAAAAGTTAATTGAACTGATTTGTGTTTTAAGGCGCAACAACACATGAAAGGTTATATGGCGCCTAACAGGAACGAACGTGCCAGGCTCATCCTCCATTTACATCAAGATAAAATATGAAGATTGGGCATAGAACCTTCTTACCTACAAAACTGCAGAATTGCTGCAAATTCTATAATAGACACTCCATTTACGATGGAGCCACATTTCCACGTTTGCATACGCGGTGTCATGGTAAAGACTTTGAATGGGCATGATAAAAAATGACAAAATGAATGTGAATGTGTGTGTGGGAGGTGTTGGTGGGGGTGGGGGGGGGGGGGGGAGAACCCGCAACCTCACAGGGAACAAAATTAAAGTTAACAGATGACAGAGACATCGTATTTCTCTAATCAGGATATCTCTCACATCACCTAGACATTATCACTCGCTATCATTTAACGAAATATAACAGAACATGCAGAATGGCTTAATATATTTCATTTATATGGCTTCTCCCCTGTATGTATTCTCACATTCGCCTACTGTTTATTTCCTAAGCCGTTACTACTTCCTAATTATTTTTTAAACAGGAGGCGAATGTGATTATTCATATAATGCGTCAAAACTCAATATGCAATATGTGACTTGTACGCATTATGTGACAAAAATAGTTGTTGTTTTGTGTTTTGTGCTTTTTGTTGTTGTTGCTGTTGAGTGTTGTTTGTGGTTTTTTTGGGGAGGGGGCAGTGGTTGTGGGTTGGCTGTAAATAGAGTTTTTTTAAAGTTGCGCATCACCCCTTAACTGGAAACAACGCGTGCGTGCGTAGTGAGTGAGTGAGTGCGTGCGTGCGTGCGTGCGTGCGTGCGTTTTGGTTATAACTTGCTTTTTTAACTTGCGCTCCACCCCCAATGTCAAATCCTTTTACCGCCCCTGAGGAGGGTGCATGCTCCCCAGATGTTTTCTAAAGTAAGAAGACTTTATTTTATGGATTTATTTAAACTGGATTCGCCCATGCCCCCACCCCACTGCCTAACTAACAACCAAAAAACAATCAAAATACATACGTTTCAGATTTTAGGTAGGGGTGCTCCCGGTGTCCGCACTGGACCCGCCCCTAGACCCATCCCACTACCACCTGTACACCCCAACCAACAAAAGCTTACTATATACATATAATTATTACTTTTCAGATTTTAGCCTGGTGCACCCATACCCCCGGATCCGCCCTTGCCCTCCCCGACCCACGACCCACTTCTCACCCAATATATTGCTTTGTGTCAGTTTATGTCTGGTTACGGCACTGTGCGTGCACGTTATGCATAGCATCATGACAGATGTATACTCCGCTTTTTGTGAATTAGAGAATGTGTGCTAGGAATAGAAGACATTCCATGCCGATATATTATATCCACCTTAGAACACGACATCCCAGACCATATCAGGACCCGATTTGCAATCAATTGTAACTAGAAGAACGGTATTGAAACAAAGGTTGAAGGAGGAACGCGTTTGGACCTAAATAAAATCTTTAAAAACAAAAGGATCTTAAAAAAATAAAAAATCTGATTGTTTGTTTGTGTCTAGACTTATATATACAAACATCAAAACATATCAAATAATTGCAAAGCTGTACACCAAAGTTCCTACCCTATGTAAGAGACCGTAGTAGACATGTATACAACAGCAGAGCACAACATCAGAGCATATCAAATAAATGAAAAACTGTACACCAGAAACAATCCTACCCAATGTAAGAGACCATAGTGAAAAACAATTCGACGCCGTGCAAGAGATCATAGTCAAAAACAAGCATACACCATGTAAGAGACCATAGTCAAAAACAATCATACCCCATGTAAGAGACCACTATGGTCTCTTACATGGCAATGGGGTATGCATTTTGGGTAGGATTGTTTTTGGTGTACGGTTTTTATTTTTTTTTAAATGTGTTTTGATGTTTGTATACATGTCTATACAGAAATATAGTATAACAAAAAAAAAGTTTTTTCTGATTTGTTTTTCTTTTTTTTGTTTTCATTTTTTTTATGTTTATTTTCAATAAACAGGTTAAAAAATCTGATTGTTTGTTTGTGTCTAGACTTATATATACAAACATCAAAACATATCAAATAATTGCAAAGTTGTACACCAAAGTTCCTACCCTATGTAAGAGACCGTAGTAGACATGTATACAACAGCAGAGCACAACATCAGAGCATATCAAATAAATGAAAAACTGTACACCAGAAACAATCCTACCCAATGTAAGAGACCATAGTGAAAAACAATTCGACGCCGTGCAAGAGATCATAGTCAAAAACAAGCATACACCATGTAAGAGACCATAGTCAAAAACAATCATACCCCATGTAAGAGACCACCATGGTCTCTTACATGGCAATGGGGTATGCATTTTGGGTAGGATTGTTTTTGGTGTACGGTTTTTATTTTTTTTTAAATGTGTTTTGATGTTTGTATACATGTCTATACAGAAATATAGTATAACAAAAAAAAAGTTTTTTCTGATTTGTTTTTCTTTTTTTGTTTTCATTTTTTTTATGTTTATTTCCTTCAACCTGTTTATTGAAAATAAACATTTCTTCCAGTCATATTGTTGTGGTGGATGAGTGGTTAGCATACTTGGTCATACTTGCCTCTCGTCCCAGACGTCACAGTTCGATTTCCTTGGGTAAGATAAGCCTACTATGAAAGTATGCCATCCTCCAAAGGAGGTGTGTGTAAAGTCATAGGTCCGTGTGCAGGGAGAGATATACACGTGGTAATCGGTTATTCGTCAACAGAATTGCACATAATAAATGAAAGTGCGTGTAGATAGTGGCAAAATATAAGAAACATATACATTTAATCTATTTTATAACTATAACACAAAAGCATGTGGGTTTTTTTTTCAATATCGACGCAGTCTGTAGCGCGGCGGATTTGCAACCGGAGGCCCCGGGATCAATCCTCCGTGGTGCCACTGAGTTCCATCGGTGTGTTCTTGGGCAAGACACTTTCCCAAGACGTAAACCGGGCGGTCCCGTGTATCGGTCTATCCTCCGAGCACGTTAAAAAAACACAGGAATCTATTCGATAATAAGAGTAGGGCACGGTTCCCGGATTCCTATGTATCCTTCCCCTCTCTCTGGGGCGGCTCTAAATAACCTATACTGTGTTGATGAGCCGTTAAACAACATTCAATTCAATTCAATTCAATATCGACGTGTGCTTCAACTAACGATTACAATACAAAACTTCCTCCCCTTAATCTGTTATAAATGGCGTTTTCACAATAAAATCGCAGTATATATGTGTTGCGTCCCTTTTGTTGTGAAACGCCATTTAGGGGCTCAGACAACAGCTGGAGCTTCGTCGGGACATAATTGACAGGAGGGGCTTCAACAACAGCGAGTGATTTGAACCCTACTGCATTTGTTAGATGGCGGGCTCAAAAGAGTATTTCACAACTTTCTGAGAATGATTCGGAAATATTAAGCAAAACTAAAAGGTCCGAAAGAACACAAAGAACTATCCGCGGTAGTGTAACTGTATATCGTGGAACTTTGAAAGAAGTAGTAATGTTTTGTCATATTGTGTTGCTGTTGTGTTGTTTTTTTGTTGCTGTTGTTGTTTCTGTTGTTGTTGTTGTTGCTTTCAAACGAACATTCAGCAGAACCGAACATGTTTCGAATATATTTTTTGGGTATAAAATAAACATTACGTTCTTTCTCAGGTTGAAAATATTCATGAGTGTGATGTCACAGCTAGACATTGGATTTTTTTATGCTCAACAGCGTACGCGCAAATAAAATAACAAGAATGTGATCAAACAAAAATGTTTTAAATTATATGTTTCTTGTTTGTGTTGACCTATGTTGACCAAATATTGTTGCTTAAATAAAAATTGGTTAAAACGAAACAAAAAAATCTGTTTTTATATATTAAACAAATGAACATCTGTTTACGTTCTCCAATTTTACCCCCAATTATTTTTCAATAATATTTCATCCCAGTGAAGTTGAGAGTATATAAATATCTCATTCATGAGAGGGTGATAGTAAGTATGTTCACCATGAGGATATGATTGAACACATGGTTTCCAAAGTTGTAGAATATTGAAATCGGTACTTTTGAAAACATATAGCATTTTCACCATACTGAGCCAATGATGTCGCCGTACATTTGAAAAAATAGCCATTGATGTCGTCAATACAGTACGCACACCAGCGCGCACCAAAGCTGCGAATGCGATAATGTTTTTATTATCATCCTGCGAATTACTATCATGTTCTAATATCACCCTCGCGTGAGGTAGTAAGAGTTGCCTATGGGAATTTAGCTTGGGCGTTTATTTGAGGTATAATAATGGATATTGTCAACCTTCGGAAAAATAAAGTTAACCTTGTCTTCGCTTCTACTTTTAGAGTCCACCATTTAAATGCCACCATTTAAATTCACAGTTATATTGTTCTCGATTTAAATGCTCTTGTATTAAGAGACCACAGGTGTTAACCCTTAACCCGTTACATATATATAATGGACTGTTATTTTTTTAATTAGGACCATTCCATTTATGTGAAAAAGGGGTGTTTTGGGAGAAAATGACTAATCAGCAGCCGGACATTGTAAACCCTGATCATCAGACTGATCTGGGTTTACAATGGACGCACAGGCTATTATAGTTGTGTTTAGCGGGTTAAGGGTTAAAATCCCAATTGTATTCCTCCTTTTAATGGTCCGTTAATACTATATACAATATAAGAAAACGTTGATGCGGTACCGAAATGCATACCTAACAACTATGATAGAAAATAAACTGAAATAATGTCTTGCTTTTCTTAGGATGCATCATTGTCCGTTATGATTTTTTATCAAATCCTTGCGCGCAAACGTATGATAATTACGTTCACGGTGGTTTCACGACGGCTTTGCTGGGATGCAGAAGCGCTGACGTAGGTGCTTGAGACGAAAATACGCGTCATCTTGATGTGACGTAACATAGGACGTCCTTGTTTAGGACAGTTGTTGGTCAACATAGTCACTCTTAGACGTTGAATAGTCTTGGTATAGTGCATTTATACACAACAAGATGGACAGACACCATACGCTACGACATTCCGTTCAAAAGCCATCTGACGGCGTCTTCACGTTCCTGTTTACGTAAACGTGGCATAAAGAAAACCTTACTAAATTCGATAAAAACGCTGGATTTTTGTTAAATGAAGTCGTGCGAAAAAATTAAGACAAAAAATGGCATGTGTTCCCGAGTACATATACCACGACCCGTACACCACGTGCATCTGTTAAATTTTGCATTTCTTGCTTAACTTAAGAATAATTTCAAAATGAAATATGGTGGAGGTATCGGTGACGATTTTCGATTACTGGTAAATTAACAAAAGATTATTTGAACAAACAAAACTTTATATGTATAACGCAACGAATGTTTCTACAAATACAGCTGCTTGATTTTCCGCCCAGCTGCTGTATTATGCTAGTTGTGTACACGTGCTATTGTTCGCAGGGGCGAATCGTGGCCTGTTTTTAACATAATCCTATTACGAGGTGCAACGTGCCGGATGTGGGAGGATTTGAGGGGGATTCGGGAGGCCTCCCCCGATATATTTTTGTTTCATCTTCGGACCTCGTAAAAGCGATATTTTAAAATTTAAGATTTTTACATCTTTTTAAATATCCTTATTAACCTCTCAGGGACACTATAACATCTATTTAAAGATAAATATTTAGCTGTGTGTTTTATTTATCCATAACCGTATAAGCAATATTAAGAAAACGTCTTAAATCGATATAAAAGGGGTTTAAAAAATTGATAAATTTCACTTAAGTTGAGATATTGCTAAGAAGCTTCATGAACACGGACCTAGTACTGTATCCCGCCATCTTTCTCGATAACATGTCGAGCTCCCGGTGGGATTCGAATCCGCAGTGATGGAAGGCGAGAAGGTTTCAGAAACGAACATTTCATTAGGCGTGTTCAGACCTCAATACATCGACAACCTGGTTTACGGCCCCATCCGACGGACGATAAAAACACAGCTTTCACACAATGATATTCAAGTATGCAAACATTATTTTAAAACATGATCCTTTTACCCATTACTCGGTGGAGTAGATAGGCGCTGATTTAATTGTGACACATGTAAGGGAGGATCCACAGCCATGACAACCATCTAGGCGTTCAACCTTTATTTCAGCGGCGCATCGTACTTTCATACTTTACTATGCCAATGAATAAGTTTGTTCCTGTGGCAGTAACATTTCTGGACTAATGAGTGAAGGGGGCAAACTATACTCAGCACCCACTCTCATATAAGCAGATTATTGGAGGTTTGGGCCCCGTTTTATGAAACAACTTACGATAGTTTTGATCGTAAATCATTTTTTCATAAATGCTTCACTATAAATTACACTTTTCAAATAAACTTGATTTCACTTCATTTTCTTATGCATGTGATATTTCTGCACTACATGCACACGTAGATGTCTGTATTGAATGCTTAGTTGAAAAAGTGAACGATTTTAAAAGTTAAGACTTATCATAAAAACAGGGCCCTGGGCCTATATTCATCAAATGTTTGAGCACAAACATCAGACTCAGACTCAAAATCTCATTTTTTTGCAAACCCTATCAACACAAGAGTATGGGTAAGAATTGTAATTTTCAGACATTTTCTGTTAAATTACCATTACAATTACTCGTTTCTGCAAGTAAATTTCCTTGTAAAATTGTTTTTATTTGGAATTAAAATAATTGAGGTTTTGAGTCGAGTCCGATTCTTGTCCTCCCGATTCTTGCGCTCAAGAGTTTGATGAATATTAGGCCTGGTCCTCTGCAACACCTCCCACTCACCCCGTGTTCCTACGCCTATGAATGTGTAAACATGCTCTTATCACTGCTCTTCAAAAGCAAATAAAATATCACTGCACTATAACAAATGTGTCCTTAAAGAGGCTGGAGGCGATATGAAGTATCAGTCCAAACACGAGTAAATAAATACAACCATCATAATATGTTTTAGATGCATATTCATGTGCACAAACACTATATTAGACCCCGTGATATTAAAGAAACTAACCCGCCATAAACACGGCAACATTACACTACCAAACCGTTTATCAAAACTCTGTCTCGGTGTTTAAGTCTTATACTAATGTAAATGTGCCGATTAAATGTATGGGTTTATTCACGATTCTTAAAATACAAGTGATTGAATATGCGTAAAATGAATTATGAGTTGGTAACTCTTAGCTTTCTGGCTGGTTAAAGCCGTTTATATTGTGTCTATAGAGTTTAGTTCTAAAAATATATATATATATATATATTTATCATATACTTCCCTACAAATGTGTTGTTATGCGATACGACATAGACCTAGCTAGTCATATCAATCAGGATATCAGGCCCTCGACCCGTATCAGCCCTCGAGCTTAAGCTCTCGGGCTGATATTGCGTCTCAGGCCTGATATAGGGTGTGATATGAACATACCCGTTTATTATACCCTATATATCGTCGTCACTAGGTTTAGACACGGTGTACAACTGTTGTAACATTGTTGACTGTTGATGGCGGGATAGGGACTTTAAAGTATTGTTATTGAAATAGCTTCGTCTGAAAAACTCGACAACTCGGCTATTTTTTGCTGTATAAATCATTAATATTAATTCAAATGATACTTTAAGGCTCTCTTAATGTTTTGTTTTGTGCCCGAAGTATTCTTAGGTAAATTACACCTGTAAGCAATATAAACCCTGTATATTTTGACAACAAAAACAGTTAAGCCTTAGAGTTTTCTTGAACAAACATTTTTATAAACAATAATCAAATGCAACTTACGGATCGAGTTAATGCATGTTGTAGCATATGCACATTTCGTTTGAAACTGAAACACAGTATCGTGGTTTTAATTAACTATCACACTTTCAGATCGCCTGAAGTCCCTTTAAGTGCAACACTGCTGTAGTTATTGATAGCATTGGTGCAAACCTTGTCCTATACTTAGAAGTACGCATTGACACTATTTGTGTTATTGATAAATACCAGTGATAAAGTAAATTTGATAAGCTCTTAAGTGTAATAAAATATTGCTGGATCTAATGACAACTGCACGCCCAGACGATAACAGTCTGGGCAAATATAGCTCAAGGTTACTGCTTAGCCCTTTAGAATGATGACAATACATAGAAAACGAAAGTTGTAAATTATTCAAATAATCTTCACATTTTCGTTAAATGACATAAATCCGTCAGAGTAAAGCAATCGTAAGTCTCGATCACCCAACCACGTGCCGCCCTTTTCTAACATTACAAGTCGTTTTGCACGTCTTACCCAGACGTTCGTTAATCTCACTTCGAAGTGACCGATACTTAAAAACGGGTAAAGTCATAGCGTTGTTTGGAGGAGGGGACGGTGGGGAGGGGGAATTCAGTGCAACATTCAGATATTGATCGTAATTATGTGTCTATATATACCCGATGTCGCCACAATGATAGGAGGCGTGTGGTACTTTTTTTACTCACGACTACATATCAATCATGATAATTTAACTACAACAACATTGAACTTTCACGACAATATGGTTAACCCTTACATGCATCCTTATTTCTTTGGCCTTCAGGTGTGTATAGCTTAGGTGAGCGCAGCATCAAACATGGTCGCCGTTTCAAAAAGTAACGGCGATCTTAGACAATCTTCGTCTCAAGATCAGCTGAACATCTTTCAACAGTTCTTTTCTTTATACATAATCGCCATAGGGTCTAATTGTCAAACAATAAAGGTCACTAGATCAAGTCAAATAAAAACATCTGTATGATTTCTTATTCGGAACCGATAACAGAAACTTAACAAATGTTCACCTGTAGCATCCTGGAATTGACTTCTCTCAGATGTTTACAAATGGTTAAATCTGCCCCAAAACTAGGTTACTAGGTCAAATCAAAGGTAAACATTTAGACGACTTCCATTGCAAAGCCGCTATTAGAATATTGATTGAACTGTAGCATCCTGCATCGGCTTCTCTCAAGTGCGTGCAAATCAGGTCAATCCATTAAAACAAGTTTTTTTGTTTGTTCTTCAACACGCATGGGATGAACTTGGTACAAGCTCATCAGTAGCATTCTGGAAGTGACCTCTCTCAAGTTTGTCAATCCGCAAAAAAAGGCCAAGTGTCAAGTCAAAGAATTTCACCATTAGCACCCTGGCAATGACCTCTCACAATTTTATACAAAAAGCCTGGTTCAGTCCGCAAGGTCAAGTCAAAGAATCTCACCTTTAGCACCCTGTCATTGGCCTCTCACGTGCAGAAAAGGTTAACCCTTCAATGAAAACCTGGTCACTAAATCAAATGAATAAACAATACCTTTTCCATAACGGATGGTAGGATATCGATAAAAGCTTCAGTTTTGCATTCTGGCATTGACCTCACCACAGACATTTTTCTCCCAATAAAAATATTCCTTCTCCACAACCATTGGTCATATTTTGACAGTTTTTTTTGTATACATGATCAATATGAATGCATATATTAGGGTAGTTATATCATGAATGCATATATTAGGGTAGTTATATCATGAATGCACAGTATGCACGAAAAAGTCTTTAGCCTTATACATGTAGTCCTTCGGACTCGTGCCAGGAACATGGTATAGTCCGAAACGGAATTTCATAGTCCGAAACTAAAGAACCAACTAGTTGGAAAAGAAATCCAAAATAACACAAGGACGAGCTACATAAATAATATCAACAATTTATATCGAAGTTCTAATGTACAGGATTTCATACTCCTCCCCGGTGTAGTCTGACGTTCCGTCACACGTAAAGCTCACAAAGATGTTTTTATCTAATGGTCCGATCGGACTATGTATTTGTAGCTGTTTGATAGTGCGTACGAAAAGGTTATAGCCTCGGGCTCGGACTGTGCATTTATTTCGCAGACTGAATACATATATTAGGGAAGTTATATCATGAATGCATATATTAGGGTAGCTATATCATGAATGCATATATTAGGGTAATTATAACATGAATGCATATATTAGGGTAGTTATATCATGAATGCATATATTAGGGTAGCTATATCATGAATGCATATATTAGGGTAGTTATAACATGAATGCATATATTAGGATAGTTATAACATGAATGCATATATTAGGGTAGTTATATCATGAATGCATATATTAGGGTAGTTATAACATGAATGCATATATTAGGGTAGTTATATGAT
This sequence comes from Cyrtodaria siliqua, assembly GCA_037043455.1. Classification (NCBI taxonomy): domain Eukaryota; kingdom Metazoa; phylum Mollusca; class Bivalvia; order Adapedonta; family Hiatellidae; genus Cyrtodaria; species Cyrtodaria siliqua. The sequence goes on from JAWPHD010011455.1 coordinate 43,355, forward strand.
GAACGCATATATTAGGGTAGTTATATGATGAATGCATATATTAGGGTAGTTATATGATGAACGCATATATTAGGGTAGTTATATGATGAATACATATATTAGGGTAGTTATCATGAATGCATATATTAGGGTAGTTATATGATGAATACATATATTCGGGTAGTTATCATGAATGCATATATTAGGGTAGTTATATGATGAACGCATATATATATTAGGGTAGTTATATCATGAATGCATATATTTCAATCATCAACATGTCTGCCATCAACATTATACATATATCTATCTGCGTTCAGAACATGGGCACGGTAAGAAATTTAGCTGGGTACATATACAAGGGTAGCAACCTACGTCACGCGCACGCGCCACAATCGTGAACGCTCGGCCAATCCCGTCATTCCTCGGGATCCCGCCTCGTGTGTATCACGGCGCTTCGGTATGTTCAAAATCTTTACATTCTGTTAGCCGGAAGGCAACGGCACAGAAAATAGTGCACTGTTGCTAAGCTGTTGCTACATAAACAATATGGACGCGTGCCACATGTGTTGATGTATAATTTGCGTGAAGGTTTTATCACTGCTTTCACGTAAATAAACTACAGATGGAGCAATCGGCTAAATGACATTGCAAAATGTTGAAGATTACTTTGATTTTGAAATCAAATTCGTTTTGACGGGAATCTGACGCGCGTCACGCTAGTATGACGTAACCAATATGGAAACCTGCGTATTACATTCGAGTCATGCTGCGAAGTAGTGTACGAGATGTTCCGAATGACGTTTACATACACGGAAGGTCGATTCGGTAGCTGGTAAGTGGATTTTTATTAAGATTTACAAAACACTTGGTAAATAGACAATGCCCACAGTACCGCATTGATTAGAAGTCTTTTATTAAACCTTAAATAAGCTGTAAACTCCCAACCGTTTGTTAGTTTACTTCGCGACAATCGCATTTCCACCAAAATGTAAACGATACCTGGCTTTGACATGAGATTGTATATATCGAAGTAAACTGACAAACTGCTGGGAGTTTACAGCTTATTTAAGGTTTAATAAAATATTTGTTATCCTTGCGGTACGGTAGGTATTGTCAATTAATCAAATGTTTCGTAAACTTGGTAAAAATCCACTTACCAACTCCCGAATCTAGCTTATGTGTGTGTAAACGGATCTGTTTTAGCGCGTGCGCGTGACGTAGGCTGCTACCATTGATATACATAAAGCTTCTTAGGCCACACCAAATTGATTTCATGGTCGTCGGATTTCCCGCATGTAAAATCAATGAAAGAAAAAAAAATAGTTTCCGTTCGAGACCACGACGACAACAATATTAAAAATAGATGTCGTACGCAAATTATACAAGACCATTTTTTTTGTTTTACTTGCAATAAGCGTTTAGATAAGTTTGATCAATCGTAGTTTATTTGTAATAAGCGTCTAGATTTGCAAACCTTGTTAACTCGAGTATACACTCAAACTCAACAAGGGTAAATTAGAAAAAATTAACGAAGCAGAACACTTCTTCGAAATGATGATACCAACTTTTTTTAAATACTTCAATCTAATAAAACATCTAGTTTTGACCATGTTTCATAAAGTAAGTCACAAAAGTTCAGAAAGTGTTTAATGTTTTAATTTTACGATAAAAACTGGTGGTGTTTTCCTATTTGCTCGATTAATTTATTTGGTCCCAACGTGTTGTAAATCGAGTCGATCCATGACGGAAGATGGCGGGGGTTTTCGTGCTGTCTGCCAGAAATTTCTTGCAGCAAACTGTCGTCCTTTTGGACGATAATGAAACGTTTAAGGACGCTTTTTAAAGGCGACAGCCAACAAAAATATATCGCCTGCATCTATAGTAAGTGTAAAGGTGCGCGAGAAGCAGGACAGCCCATCAGTAAATGTATCGCCAGAAATGCGAGAAAGTGTTGCTAAAGAACTTTCTTGCAAGTATATCGAGATCGAATTAAAAGAAAATCGCAGTTCGTCAATATGCAACAATGGTGCTTCTGCCTTTGATCTAATGATGTCAGTCCAAAAAAGTTAATTCTTCCGTCCAAACCAACCACTAACAATAATGGGAAACTGACGGGACCCCAGCGTCTTTATAGAGACTGTGATGATTTGTGTATGGAGTTGCATTGTGGTTGGATCATTGATTGTTGTAACACAAAGCTAGCAGATAATTCATGCCATGTCCCTAAATTTTTTCAAAATTTTCAAGGATATAACAACTTTACAAAAATGCACAGAAAAGCTCCAGTGTTAACTGTTGAGAAACTAACAGAAACTACTAATGACCTTGCCAATGTTATCTCATTTCCATCAATGAATGCACCTCGAAATAAGTGACTTGCAGTTCATTTAGAAACTCTTCTGCAGTGTCTTGTTAAATATAGAGATAGATTGAAAAATGACAGTGAGAAACAAAGCAAAATCTTTAAAAAAAAGAACAGAACCATCAAGATCACCCCTGGATGCTTCTTGTATTTTCATTGAGCCGAAACCAAAGATAGAAGGGCAATACAGTGACTTAGAAACAGAGTTGAAACAAGTAGGAGACTTTTTCTTTGTTGATCTTGATCTTTCTTTCCATATATAAAAACTGTATACAATAAGTGTATAGAATCTTGAATTAGTTAGCAAGTATGTCATTGAAAGAGCTGTGTGCATTTGTATTGTAAAAAAAAATGCTATAACATGCTTCAATAGGAAAACTATAGATGGTATTATTCTAGTTGCGCATGCGCAAACGTTTTATTTATTTTTTTAGATACTGAAATGATTTTTTAGGGGAAAGTTAAAAAAAAGACAGATTCCGTATGGTTAAAAAATATGGCCCGTATGAAAAAATCTGAAACCGAGGAAAAAAAAAAGAAAAAAGTTTCGTACTGTCATATGCATTTTTGAAGTTAAGAATCCGAGGACCTATCTTTTAATTTGGTGTGGCCTTAGCAATATATTAACTTAAGTCAACATTTATCAACTTTTTAAACACATTTTTCTATCTTTTTAAGACTTCTTTATATTTTTATAATGCAATGGATTAATAAACTTACAGCTAAAAGGTTATTTTAAAATAGATGCTATGTAGTGTCACTGAGAGGTTAATAAGGATATTTAAAAATATGTACAAATCTTAAATCTTGACTTAAGAAATATTTTATACTTAAGTTGCTTTATGAATACGGGCCCTTGTGCCTATGAAATCAATGTTGTGAAATTATGAGAGAAAAAAAATGATTAAACCAATATAATCCTATTGACGAATTACTTTATATCGAAAAGATTTAATATGTATTTTCTATACGTGGTTAACTACTACTCTTCTTCTATACGGTATTGATCGTATTTTATAATTTTGCCGAGTGGAAACTTTTTATTGATACAATAAATAAAGCGATAGCATGTGTACATTGTACAATACTTGAGACACCTTAAAAAGCGGAGGTGCATGCAACCTGGTGCATATAATCTAAAATTGCATGCGGCAATATAACTGCCGATCTTGCAGAGAGTTGTTAATACGGTTTTCAAAATGGCGAATTCAAGGAATTACCGGCAGTCAGATGTTGAAATTGGCCTTAGTTCTTACCCGGCTTTTGCTTCTGGATTCGATGGTATTTTATTATATTTTCTTCTACTCTATTTTTTTGTCTAGTTTAATAAACCAGGACAAACTTATGATTGTAGTGAACTCTTACTTTGAAGAATATATAGCAATACAATTTGCACCCTTAGGATATGTTGCCCTCTTTTTAATTTAGTAGTTTGACCTGTGATACACAGGCTTCATAACCTCTGCTCCCAGTTATATTCCATTTTGTTTATTTCGCCCATGGTTTTCTCGTTTAGGGCAGCGCGTTTTGTTAGAACCTGGGACCATACGCCGCTGGCCATGGAATGGTGTGAAAATACTGCAATGAAGGTTCCATGTTCACCGTCATATGCATGCCATCTTCGGGATGGCTCAAATTTATGTACTATTGGCATTTTAAATATTGAGTTCTTCTCAACCCAGGGCTACAGGGCGTGAACGGTAGTACTAGTACTAGTACCGTTCATGAACAGTCTCAGTCAAAACCGAGACTGCAATATTTGTTGTATTTATTGAGTTAGACGATTTTCAAATTTCTCCTTTCATACGTTTTTACTCGAAAGCAACAATTTCCATAATCGATAAATATTCTTTATTTTTTATTTGAAAAACAATCATCAACAGTCACAAATGACAATGCATGAGCATCCTTCTTCGGTTTATTGTTTCGTTATAAATGTAACAAACGGCTGAGTAACAATAAACTATCATTTTTGAACGTTTTCAAAGTGACACATTTTTTTGGTTTGGTCCTTATTTTACAGCGACAGTGTCCGTAACGTTAGCTTATAAAAGAACAAAGTAATTACGTTGACAAAACATAACATACCAACCATTATTGAATATTTGCTAAATAAAAACGAGATTAATTTGACGGAATTCAATAGCGGCACCAAAAAAGAGCGGCCTCGCACTGTTTACTAACAATAAATAATAGTAGTTACTGTATCTTTATTTCCTCCAAATAAGGAGATTCACAAATAATATTACAACAGTTCAATCAGATATATAGTTGTAGCACACCCATTGCGTGTCCGCCTGGGGTAATGGCGGTCAGTAGATAATAATCATTTCTTTTTGTAAATAAAAAGGCATTTTCACTAATTTAAAGTGTCAATTATGGCATTTCAGTGTTTATGTTTTTGAAGGGAGCATTCATTCATGAGACAAGTTCTTTCTTAGAAGATACATGGCCTCCACTTTTCTGTGCAGCATATGTGTCATTTGTGATGAGAATGGAAGTTATTCATTTTTAATTGGGGCCTACATAGAATGGCAACATTCATACACAACTCAATGCAAAAGGCAATGGGCGAGTTACATCTATGCATGCGATATGAAATCAATTATAAGCAAACATGAACAATGAAAGATGAAAACGAACAAAATGATACCGATATTAAAGTGCTCAATTTCTATAAATATAATTATATTTATAGCACCTTGTTAGCAATAGCTTAATATTAATACTTATCATTATTTGTATTTACGTTTACAGTAAAGTAACGCAATAAGATTTTGACAGACAGACAGACAGACAGACAAATAGATGGTATTTTATTGATTTTATTTATTTAAACGTTTACAGTTTCTCATTACATACACAATGTGTAATACATAATTTTAATCACATGACAGGTTACACATATGTGTACATGCTTATAGTTCAATTTTTAATACATATACTCCTTGATTAATCATAGATCATATCAATCACACATTTTAATCAATAATCCAAGGATATAAAAAAAAGAACTATAATAACTTTTAAAAATTACAATTTATGAGAGGATGTACTTGCATATATTCTAAGAATAGAACATCTGACAGTAAACGCCTCTGATAAATAGTTACTTAAATTAAAAAGTTCTTTCTTCTTTGAAGATTGTAGAAGTGTTACAAATTTAAACATATTTGGCCTTTATATGTAATATTTTCTGATATATTTCTTTCTAAAATCTCTATAACCTGTTAAAACAAAGTGAAATTCGTCTTCAATTTCAGTTGTATTACATATTTGACAAACTCTTTCATTTCTTTTAATCAGGCTTGCATTTATAACGACATGTTTCAATTCTTAAGCCACGTGAAGATAAACGTAATTTACTAAAACAAACTTCGTAATATTTTTGTACATAAAATATTCAGATGGTTTTCATATCCAAAATTATCTTTAACATGTCTAAACAAACTTGATAATACTCAGTTTTCTTGTAGATCGGTGTTCCATTTTTGCATAATGCAATACACAAACCTCTGTTTAAAGCTAGGTACAAAATGTTGATGGTTCACCCTTAAAGTATCATCCCATACATACATAAAGCCATACGTATTAAGCAGAGATTTTACATTGGATAAAACCATTGTTTAAACCACTTTCACAATCAGATAATGAAGATTTATATACAGATGATAAAATTATATTTTCTGTGGTAACTAATTTCAATCAATATCTAACTCTAGTATATCTTGTGATAAATAATGGATAACGCCTCAAATCACCGTAAACACCAGCAGTTTTACTCCTAGAATGTTTTTTACAAAACTTGAACAGGGTAAATACTTGCGCCAGAGTAAATGGATGATAATTTTCGGGCGTCAGAGTGAATGGGTGAGTTGTATGAGTGTATAGTATGCATGATTTGTGTGTTTGAACTGTTTTATTGTTAAATGTAAAACTTGCATTGACCTGGAATATGCATTTATATGACGAGAAACATTTGTTTAAGTCATAAATAAAGAATATGTTCTGTTATTTTCTGTTCTGTGAAACCATTATGCTTAATCGTCATGATTATTCGAAAAGGCATGTTCCAAATAGCATGTGGCTCTTGTCGAAACTATTTGATAAGTTTCTCTAAAGGAAAACTATAATTTCGGAATGTGTGAATGCATTAATGCATGTCTCGTGAGACAAGTATACTTCTTTCCCACATGCTTTTGTAAAAGTATCAGTTAATCCGTAAAGATACCGTGATATGTTTTAATTTGAAATGTATTTAGCGTAAAATAAACTATTGTTTGATCCACAAGTTGTTCTGCAGCCTTTTACATTGTTTAATAAATTCTCTTCTAAATGTATTTCTTTACGTTTCCTCCGTCAGAGCAAAGCACATGATGGGAATTATGCCAACTATGATTTAAATGTTTCATGGGGGAAATGACTTTACCTATTGTTTTTAAAGGGACACACAGCAATCTTGATATTTTAAAAACTCAAGGCGTCCCTTTAGTTTTTCTACACAACTTGCATTTGTTCAATCATTAACATTAGTTATACAATAGTTAAAAGAAAATTTGTTTGCATATGATTCACTGCTGATTACAACGCACCAATAATTACATATTAACCTAGGATAGAATGAGATGAACAAAAATGAAACTCAGCATTTTTTTAGTTATATTGCATAAATAAATCCGGTGGCGCCAACTTCGACGCTTGATAAATATTTCAAGATTATCAAGTTTCCGTTTAATGCTCCTGCCGATTTTTAAACGCATTTTTAGTTATCACCAACATTTTTTATGATATAACCTTACATGTGTTGAAAATGACGTTAAAAACCATACAAACAGACAAACACAATAATTACTGACAAGATATATGTTTAATGTATAGATACTAATACTACATACTAATTAGATTATGTTTTTAAACGTTCTTAATATTCAGGTTACTCGAATGCCGAACCGTGCGGTCAGACTATACAGAGAGACAGGAGTCCACTAAAAGATGACCATAAACCAACTACATGTCTGTTCTTTCTCATTTTCAAAAGAATGATTTCCGCATTCTTCATCGTCGGGGACAAGATCTTAGACTGGTCCCAATTTGCAGGTATGAATGACGTCACGACCGGAACAACAACGGAGACCACCAAGAACGCCACAAAAGAAACATTCGACGTAGAACTGCCTGACATTGAGGCATCTTGGGAGACGGTTATCGAATTTGGAAATTTCTTTAAAGGTGGCGGTATTGATTGCGATTCGGGAACCAAACTACTGACGATCCTGTATGGAATAACATGCTTTTTGGGATCGGTATACGCATTATTCCAACTAGTCAACATGGTCGGTGAAACTGTGAAAGAGTGCAACTATAAATGCTGGAAAGGCTATCAGTTAATTCATGGCTGGGTTGAAACGCTCGGATCGCTTTATTTTGAAGAAATTCCACAAACCATCCTTATTTTGTTTTTTTCCGGCAGCTGTAGGAAAGATTCGATTATGTTCGTAAAATCAATAGTGACAGCGATCCTTGGGTACATGAAGAATAACACAAGAAAGTCGACGTGCAAACAGAAGAAGAAGTGTTGCGAGAATTGCTGCGACTGGCAATGGAAACTCGGTTGTTTAACGTGTTGCCCGTGCTATGTTTGCTACGCGTGGACTTGGTGTCAACCTTGCAAAAACGAAAACAACGACGACGGCAAAGACGACGAAGATTGCATGAATTGTTGCAAATTTGGTAAACGAGAGTGGGCTGTCGCGATCGACATACCATGCACTTGCACGTGTGTAACATGGACACTTTGTGGAAACAAAGGTCTTTGTGAAAATGAAACGTATATTAGAGAAAGCGACGGGAAAACGAAGAATTACAGGAAGTGCTGTAAATGCAGAAACAGATGCAAGAATTTTTTAGGTGATATCGATAAAGATCCAGAATGGGCCGAACGTGCGTTTAATTATGGGTCATTTATTCACTTTGTCGGGATAGTGGTCGTAATTGTTAACCAAGTGTTTGGATTTTCGATTCTCGTGCCTTCCGATCTTATGTAATGAGACAACGACAAAAGAACGATATGTTACAATTGGTTTTGACGAACGCTAACTAAATTAAAACGCATAGAAAACACAGAGAGAGAGAGGGAGAGAGAGAGAGAGAGATAGAGAGAGAGAGAGAGAGGGAGTCCACGTGCAAGTATTGAACTGTTGAAGATTCGGTTTATTCGCGAAGGTATTATTTTCGCTAATATTCGCGAATCCACTGTCTCGCGAATTTACGAACTCGCAGATAATAAACTCGAAAGCGTATCCGAAATCTCAATCATCCGAAATTAAGTAGATTTAAATTATAAAATGATCGGTAGGTATATATACCTGTACAGGCAAAAACCATTTTATCCTAAAGAGTGGTTAACTACTTACTTATTAGTTTACATTGGTTTGATTTAAAATAGAAATTATGTATTATGTCTATACTTGTAAAATACTTTTTAGCATTATTAATTTTAATAAATATATTGAAACCAGGTTATTGATTATGAATAAGTTAAAAGTGCGGCGACTACATTTCAAAAATACGAATGCTATCTGTTTACTGTACTTGTAATTATATTTGTTAAACATCAGTCAATGAATAAGCGTTACAAAACATATTCAATGCAGTCACAAACATCTTTACAATTAGTGTATCACTTTGTATAATTAATTAGATAATTGACCTGCCACCGTTATAGGACTATGATAGCGGATGTAGTCCGTAACAAAACTCGACAATAAACACCAATTTGAAAGAAATATGATACTTGGAAGAAACTATAATAATTTACATTTTGCTTGGACGCGAATTCATCAACATGCTAATAAATCGGAGACCCAGTGTTTCGCGAACTTTAGATCACGCGGAAATATTGTGATCTACAGTACTGCGCAATAAAATAATGGATGACTAAGTAATACAGAGTATGTGTTACCGTAAATTAAATGTTCAACTCCGCAAATGGTTGTCCACGATCCTTGGTACCTATTTAAGACAAAATTCTCCCAACTCTTGTTCAAGTGCTTTTTAGACTACCAATTAAATTAAAGACATATCTAGGACAGTATGTGAATATTTGTTAAATGTTGAATTTATTAAACGATTTGGATACACATGTATATATATATAAACGAAGTGTTTAGTAAATTTAATATTAAATAGGCACGAATGTAGGATTCTATTTTTAGAACAATTTTAAATGATCTATAACGTAGATGCCTATATATGATGCTTTGCTTTTCTCCGTACCACACGAAGCAGTCGGAACTGTTCCGCTGTTTTCCGTCATCCGGTAGTTAACGCTTTTAGTGATGAGGAAAGTCCGATTGCACACCAAGAGCTGAATGGAAAAGACCGAGTGATGATTTGGCCTTTATTTGCATATTTATTACACTAGTATATTATGATATTTCTGGCATGGCTTTGTTACACCCTCACGCTGCAAGTTATATTAGAAAAAATATTTATGGCTACTTGAAAACTGAGTGTTTTGAGTTCTTATCTCTACTAGATAGGTTAAATGCAAACCTCAGTAAAACAAGCACAAACATAATAAACTAGTCAAAATTCTTAAGTACCAATTATATTGAATTGGTACCAACACATGAAAGGTTATATGGCGCCTAACGGGAATGAATATGACAGGTTCATCCTCCATTTACATCAAGACAAAATATGGAGAATGGGCCTCGAACCTTCTAACCTGCAGAACTGCTGAGTTGCTGCAAATTCTATAGTAAACACTCCATTTACGATGGAGCCACGTTTCCACGTTGGCATATGCGGTGTCATGATGAAGACCTTGAATGAGCATGACAAAAAAATAACAAAATGAACATGAAGGGTGGATGTGAGGAGCCCCGGCAACCACACGAGAATCTTAAGTATCAAACTTAGAATGTGTCAATAATATTCTCACTGTTGTGTGTATTTATTGATACACTGTTGTTTTTCTTCTGGAGAATAAAGTATCACAAAACGAAATAAAATCGGCTGCTCTGGTCGCATGAACATATTTTAAAGAACTAACACGCCAATTAACAGAAAAATTACACTATAAAACCAATTATCAAATGTTCAGATGTTCAGTTCATATATTAATGATTATGTGCCGATTAAAAGCATAGTTTTTGTGACTGGTTCTTAAAATACCCGTGACTGAGTATGCGTAAAATGAATTATGATTTGGTAACTCATTAGTAATTTGACCCTCTAGTTTTGAGGTTTGGCCGGGCTGGTTAAAGCCATTTATATTGCGATTATAGAGTTTGGATTCTCAAAATATTTAAAATATATATATATACCTCGTCGTCAGTAGGTTTAGAAATGGTATACATATGTTGTAAAATTTGGCTGTTGCTGGCGGGATAGCAGAACACAACAGAACAGAACATATATTTTATTTAACTTGTAACTACGTACATCGCTATATATAGATACATGCATTTCATGCATAATAAGGCAAGTGATTTTAGACAAAAGTACATTAGATATGAGCAATATTAATATTAAACAACTGATAATACATGAGGATGAAAATACAAAAGCGCTAAACAGTGTTTAATTAATCAAGATTGTATTCCTTACAGCTAAAGCTGTACTCATATATTTTGCTAACTTTATACTAATATTGTTCTCCTGTGTCTGCATTAATTCTAAGAATTTAAACAAACTAGATCTATTGTAATTATATGTTTTAATATAATTGTCCGGATTCTTGTGTTACAAGGATATAAAAAATAAAATGATATTCATCTTCCAAATCAATAGCGACTTTAAAGCTTTCAAGTCGATGCATTTACTTAGAAATGAATTATAACAATTATAGTGAATTATCTAACTGGGTACTTAGGAATTTAGTATACATTTGTTTTATATAACTATGTAGGATAATAATGTAATGCCCAATTTCTCAGGTTTTGGTCATATACATACCCTGCACAATTTAAATATACAGTTTGATTTCTAAGGTTTTGGAATTTATCTATGTACTCTAGATACCTTTTCTTGTTGCATGTTTAAGGTTTAATTTTATTCTGAAGATAAATTAAGAAAACATATCGTGTATATGCACTTGTTGTTTTGCCAATAAACAGAAATATGTATCATGCGTTTGACAAGTTGTATTTAAATCTAGACCCACATTTCTTAACAATGATAGTCCAATATTATGGGATACACGGCACTCTGTGTTTATTTTCACCACAGATAGTGTTGAAACCATATTTACATGCATATTTTTATTGAAAGTTGTCTTAAACAAATCAAGGGTTTGACATTCTATTTAGGACACAAGCATGGAATTATTATAGAACATTATTTTGTTATCGTTTTATTATATGGACCTTCTTATTTGTTCCAAAATGGCCACTGTTACAAGTTTTAAATATAAGGAGGAAGGAAGCAAAACCAGCAATACAAAAATATAAATTTATAACAAATTTATTTACATAAAATATTCACTTACAGAATACACAAATCCAGTTTTTCATTCATATCAAATTTTTGAATTAAGTCCGAATAAAATTATCCAATGTTCCTTTAATTCACATTAGCAAGTGTCTCTTTAATCCAAAGCGGTATGTGTCTCTTTAATCCAAATGTTAATTGTTCTTTCAGTCCAAATTAATTTCCAGTATTTCCGATTTAGTCTAAATATCCAATTTCACTGTTATTAGGAAAGAGCACAATAATAAGTAAATCCTCTCACAAATATATTTTATATTTTTAAAAGCATCCAATTCAAAATTAACTTTTTTTCTGAATACTAGTCTTCTGAACTGAACTGCTGAGCTGCTCACAGAGTCTGTTTATATACTACCAAAGATTGTTTCAAAATCTTCCCCACTAAAACAGTCCAATGAGAACAGTCCAAATGTCATCATAAATGAATTTGCATAAATAATTTGCATCAATTGTAAACATGTTTACATCTATTTTAATTTTAACTGTTTTTCAAGGCCAATAATAAACATGCAATGCAACACGTAAACTGTAATATATAGGTTACACCACTGTATTCAAGATGGCCACCTATAATACATAAAATAACAAAAACAAAGGTCTTAAACACCATCAGTTTTTATTTGAACATGTGTGTTAACTTTTTAGTTAACCTGAAACGCATGATCCTCCGCTATGAAAATTAGTTATATAATGTATACACTGTAGCAAGAGAATGCTAGTGTAGCAATATACATGTACATACACCCCAGTTAGCTAGCTAGCTGATGGTTTTAACTTCATATTAAATCAATCCACATTGTACTGAAGTAGATTAAACCTATAATGTCTTATAATAGAGGAAAGAATAAGTTCATGGTTTGCTTAGTGGGACAACAATATCAGTGTCTCTGATATTGCTGTCCCACTAAGAAAACCATGGAGTTAAGAACGAACGAACGAACGAGAGAGCGAGCGAGCGAGCGAGCGAGCGAGCAAGACGAACGAACGAACGAACGAGCGAGAGAGCGAGCGAACGAATGAATTATTGATCCAACTGGTTTATCTTTACGTTCGACTATGTTAATTAACAAACACTTATCAATATCCACGTTAGGACCTTCAGTCTTTTGATTATATAATGTTGTCTTTTGCGACCATCTATGCTAAGGGAAATACATTTTAAAAGGACCCCATTATCAAAAATAACAAACTGGTCATGCTCATTAACTATTTCAAGTTTGACATTTGAATAGATTGTCCCGTAAAGAATTCGCTGTATTTTCACAGCTATATTTCGCTGTATTTTCACAGCTATATTGATTTGGCGGCCATTTTGGAAATAATCTCAAAAGTATATAACTATATCGTGTTCTATATTTTTTTAAATGTGTTGATCTTAAAAATAGCCAATATTTTTTTTATTTTTTAAACATTTACTTTTTTTGCAGATATCTTTGAGTTAGCGCCCATATTGGAAAACAGTTAATGCCCCCCTATATATGAAAGCACCATTGTAACCAGAACCATGATGATATAGGTGAATGTTATCAAGATATCATGGACAAAAAATCGTTTATATGTTTTAATTGGTTCAAATTTGCTGCTTTTAAAAACAGTCAAAACATTTTTTCAATAACACTTACATTTTTTCTTTGATTTAGTGGCCATGTATGAAACCACCGATTACTTTTTCCCCGTTAAAACCAATGTTAATAATGGCATAAAGTAACGATTTGTTACAACTTTAAATCAGCCGTTTTTATTGATAGTTACTTAAAAAGTGAATGCATATATTCGAATGCTGGAAAATGTTCATCAGTAATCCATTAAACGGACAATGTCCGTTACTTTTAGCTTATAAAACACAAACTAATTACCTTGACAAACATAACACACCAACCCGGCATTATTGAATAGTTACTAACAAAAAAACAAGATTGTTTGACGGAATTCAATAGCGGTACAACAATAAAAGTACCGCTTTGTGGGGTTGACTACAATTACACTCACGGGTAATAATAATCTAACTTCGCAATAGTCGAGCTCGCTCCAACTGAGCTAAAAGGGCCAGATGTATTACGTAAGACATACTATCAGAGTACTCAAATGCCAAATTGTCGGAACCAATCAGATTTATTCCGTAGTAGTTCGTATAATATTTTTTGAATTATCTTAACATTGTATGGTTTAAAAAGTGTTGCCTTATATAAGGCTCGAACCCTGAACCTTCGGTTAAGTACACACATAGTAGACGACGCTCTAAACGCAGTTGGTTTGTTGCGGTATCAAATAGTATATAAGAAATGCCACAATCTGCAATCTGATTGATTCCGATAATTTGGCATGTGAACATCTATATATAAAACCTAATGCATTAATGGATGTCACGTGATCAGCAAAACATGTAATTAATGTGGGTTCCACATTGTTAACAAAGAATACATAATAATAATAAAAAAACACTCACTAATGTAATACTACAGTCTTATCTGGGTCTATGCTAACGTTTCCATGCATACAATTCACTGAATAAAAATCAGACAGTTATTTGGCAATGCTCAATATCTGCTTACTTACGGACGGTGTTCCTTTAAAACCTATGATTACACTTCAACAACAAAATATAATAGAAAACGTTATATCAGCGCATTCACGTAAATCAACTACTTATAGTATAGATAGAATAATGTGCAAAAATGACATTGCAACAATTAATGTTGACTGCAACTATAGGACGTCGCCATATTAGCTAGTATGACGCAAACAATATGGATTCCTTCTACATACACCATGTATTGATCGAGGTGTTGCGAATGGGATATTCGCGAATGCCGAGTGATTCAGAGTGCGTTTGATTTGGCAGTTCTACATTCGGAACTGCCTCAACTATTTTTGTTCAAGAATAATCTCGGAAAGGATTAGACACCATCTTGGGTACTACTGTTCGGTCACGTGGGTTTAGTCACGTGGAATAAAAATGGCGGCGCCCATTTAACCATCATGCTGCGCTTTAGTCTAGATCATCTTCGACTCTTGATTGTAAATACAAACGTCTTAACCGTTTGTGCAGAAAAAATTCTTTAACTTGAAGCACGTGACCGTAATTATTATTTTTTATAAAGTATTTCTGACCATCCGCATTTAGTTCGTCGATATAATAATGAAGTTTTCCTCTTTGTTTATCTTTCTTTATTAATGAAATGTATTGTCTTTCTGCCTTTCTGTATATCTTGGATAGCAGGTGTTCTTGTCTCAGCCAATCAGAAACCTCACTAGTATATCGGCAAACTTTGTTCAGCAGGACTGTTCTAGACGTTTGTCTTGAAAACAAGCAAGCGTCGCAGATGATCTAGACTAGCTGCGCCTTCATCCCGAAGAATGACGGGATTGGCAGAGCGTTTGCGATTGGCTGCTCCTTTTGTCATGTACGCAATTCGCAAATACAAAAACATTACGCAATTCATAACAAAATATTTTTATTTTTAACTACTTTAACTTAAACTGACTATAAAATGATAATACTTATTTCAAAAGAGAATAACATTTAATAAATAATACAAATATGTTTAAAATCAATCCATTTCCGGGTTTATATTTTAGTTACGGTTTATACGTTACTTTGCCGAGGCAAATCACTCAAACCCGTCAAATCGACGTGTATCTTTGGAAATACCTACGAGCATTATTCCGATGATCTACGGAAATAAGCGAGTTTGTACGATAGGGCAGTTCTAGTGCCGAATCGAACAAGCTTCACGCATGCGCATTTGATAAAATATTCGGTTGTAAAACAAACTGGTAGAACGCAACACGCGCGTCAGAAAAAATGGCGGAGTTTGGTTTATATTAAGGAGCTAGCTTTCAAATTGTTATATGTTTTCAAATAAAAATGCTTTTACAGGTACGAGTTATAGAACGATTGTTGAACTATGTTCTTTTCAAAAATTATTTCCATTATAGTGCGGGTAAACGTATTCTGAATTAAAAATTAGCATTATATACACAATGTCGAAACAATGTTGACCGAAGCATCCATATACCAAATTGAAACTTCTTTTTCAAAGCGATACAGTTGTCCATTGCTAACTCGGACGTGTATTAATAATATTTCTACTACTATTTTAAAATAAACAAGACCAACGAATATCAATAGTATAGTATGAGCACTATTCGCATTACTTGCTCGTCCTACGCCCATCCATCACTCTTATCTGATTAAGCTTGGCAAGTGTAATGCTTCGTTTCACGTCATGAAAGAAACGTTAAGACAGAAAAAATATGGTTTTTATAAACAACGTAAAAATCTAGAACATCGGCAGTTATTTTTAGCGCGATAAACATCAAGTATAAGACTTTACTAAAAACGGATTCAACAATGAATTTTAGACGTATTTATCGGTTTAATTCAATGGTACGCGTTCAAATGAATAAATAAATAAAATAAAATAAAATAATAATAATAAAAAATAAATAAAAAAAAATAAAAAAAAAATAAAAATAAAAAATAAATAAAAAATACTAAAAATAAGATATGAATAAATCAAGTCAAGTAGTAACTGCTATCTGTTGCGGCAGATTCATTTTCCTTCCTATTAAACAATATAGTGGCTGACTCATAATTGCAATAGGCAGTATAATGATATTTGATATGGGGATATCTCTATAACAGGTAGTAAAATGACTCGGCGAGTGTATACACATTGGCTGTCGATTTTTTCTACAGAGGCAGTTAGTATTTTAGAATAAGAAATTTCAGGTTATAGGTGGCCTACACTGTACTGCCTTTGCACAGGTAAACATCATTATAGTATGTACCTTGATGTAGGCCCTGTTTATGTGACGAAGACAAAGAAGAAAGAAGATACGTATTTAATAGATAATCAAAGCAGTAATTATTTAATAAATACAGACTGGCTTCTAGCTTTAGCTGTCATAAACTTAAGATTGTAGGGAATGAAATAAAATAAATTAAATACATAAACACACAGTACATAATAATAACCATTTAAAAAATAGATAAAATAAAATAAATAAAAACAATTATCCATCACCGAAAACGATAAACAATCCATAAATAATTAAAGTTTAATAGGCGTACAATAAATGGACACACAATAATAAATATCATAATAATAATAAAATTAATATTTTTAATGAATAATAATAATACGGTTACAACTAATAGCGTTAATAATAATACCAATATCTGTAATAATAATAGTTCTACTTATGATTATCATAAAAATAATACCATAATTAAAGGGAGATTTAAATTACTTTAAATAATACCCAATAGGTGAGAAACTCGTTACTGATTACAATTGTATTCTGTTTCATGTACCGAGCTTGTCTTGGCAGGAAAGTGATGGCCCAATGTAAGAACTATACGTAGGTGTTGCTCTATGTCCGGACCTTACTGCCGTTCACAAGCTACAGATAAGAGCAGTGCGAAGTGAATCATCAGCTGATGTACTGGTTAGCGGCGCCGACAAAGCAGCGTTCAATGAATCATCTCCGGTAATGTTGTGGAAAGCAAGCGCAAGCATGGGTTTCACAGGGGCCGCATGACTTCTTCCAATCTACTTCTTGACTGGACGGCCTGCATTGTAACCAGGGTTCTCATGTTTGGCCAATCGGCAAAACTCTCAGTAATATCGATGTTCAAGATTTGTATCCTACCCTTTTACGATGTAGTCGTATTAAACGAGGAGTTTAGGACTGGTCCCATCTCAGTAATAGGTGCAATAATGGGTTTATCTGGAACACAATATTCAATCAGCTGATCTTCATATTAAGCCACTTTCACTAATGTTTTTCCCGATTGCCCTGGTTAAGAATTTGAAATGCGATTTGAGTTTGATATCCCATCTTTGAAACGCTTGTTTTATGGACGAATGAATTTAAATTTGAGGGATAACCCCGATAACACAGTTGTTGTTGTTTCCTTTAAGTATGTTGGCCATGTTCTACTAACATATTTGGTCATAATTATAGAGTTCCTTTTGCGGATGGGAAGTCTGACCCGTACTGTATGGTTGATTCCATTTCACGATACCGACTAGCCTTTTAGAATGGGGGCGGCATTAACCTCCACTGTCTCTACATCTAAGCGGTCATAATGCGTTATTCAGTATTGACACTCATTACGAGTCTACTATCACTCAGTACACTGGTATACAATTGTTTTTCTTCTATATCATAATGGATAGACTTGCCGGAGACACCTGGTAATTTACCTAATTATTTATCAATGCGCAACTTTTAGAACTCTATACAACTGTATACATATATGTCGCTTAATTTAATTATTCACAGGATCATATTCATGTTGTTACCGAAAGAGTATTTTACACTGGTCAGCGTGTCGTGTGGTGAGCGGTGACCCCACCCCTTTACGACCTTGAGCAGGTTTAGCGGCTCCTAGCCACCCCCCCCCCCCCCACCCCCCTACACCCCGCCCCGTTTAGCGGCTCCTAGGAGTTTGAACCTAAAGTCCGATGTATTGGTGTACAGTTTTGATTGCACAGCTATGGTGCTATATACTATGATTCAAAGTCAGGGGATGATTGAAGTCAGTCCAACCCAATCTAATTTTGGTTCATTTAACTCAGTTTTGCAGTTTGTTGTGCACAGTCAGACTAGCACTTGCAAAGTTGTTGCACTTCATAACAAGCGATATACCAGTTGTTACTTAATGGTGCCAGTACAAGAAATGTTCCTTTGCAAGTTATATAAAGCGCATTCGTTTTGAATTATGGTAGGGCGCGGCTCACGTTATGATATATATATATATTATTTTTTTAATAATATACAGTACTGTATGCGAGTTACATATTCATACAATGATATATCCTCTTTTCTTCGGCAGTGAGGGATTCGCTTTTGCCAAAATCATTTTCTTTTTTCGGTGGCAGTATCAAAATTTCTTTTGATTGCTGCTCTGTGGCATTATCAAAATTCATTTTGATCGCTGCCATATGGCCGTCAGCGAATCCTTCAATTCAGTGAAATCAAATTTAATGACAATTAGCAATGTTATAATTAGTAAATTTCAATGTTATACTGACCACTGTTTCCCAGGGTCGGGATTACAGCATGAAAATTAAAGCCTGTTGGGGCTTATTGATGGTGCATCATGCCTAGTTCGGTAGTGCACATTATTGTAAACATTACAAAAGAAATAACGTTCAAGTGCTTAAATGAAGAAACATTTTACATTAGCATTAGCATTAGAGTTTTGAATAAACAATTTATTAAAGCCCTTTGAGGCTTCACTAAGGGTATACGGCAACGTACCGGCACCATTCCCTCCATCTTGATGACGTCATGTTCTAGGCAACTCTCCATAAATGGGGAGGGTGTTCTTGACCTACTTTCGAGACTCAAGAGTGTACGGTTGTCGGTGTTCGATTAGAAAACTTGACTGTAGTGTTGCGACACGAGTTCAAATCAAACGCACCCTGCTGGAGCTAGACCGGGTACCGGTACCATGGGGTCAATCTGGTGAAACGCAAAAGTATTACCATTGTAATGGTAAACCATTGAGAAAGTTACTGTGAAGCATAGAAGTGGTGAAAGCCACAGGGCTGGTATGTATTGAACGTTTGCCGTTATTTCTGAAACATTTAACTTGCTTCTAGTGAAAACCGCATCAGAATTGAAGGTAAGATGGACATGCTGCACTACTTTTTGTGAAGCACAGTTTGAAGTGTACTATTTAACCTCAGAATTCAAAAAGAAGGTGGTTACTTTCAGTTTGGAAAATATTTTGGGGGAAAAAACAGGTCAACCCATCATCTAAGACTCGTTTTTATGTTGCACTGGGCCTTATATTGATACTACATTGTGTTTGTTATATGGCCAGCATAGTAAGGATTGGATATTTTCGTGTAGGTATTTATTAACAGGCCTATGTAAAAATAATGGTGGTCTATTTCCTGATCCAGGAAAGGATGGACGTACACGAGTTTGACATTTTTTATGGAAGAGTACGGAGAGGCGAGAGAAAATCTCTTTCTAGATCATTTTAGAACTAGACAGTCTGCAAAATGAGGGTCATTTTAAAGTCATTAGTTGTGTCCCAGAACAAGCCCATTATTAAAAATAACAGTCTAATACGACCTGTTCTGGGCAGAAAAATACGCATCCAAAATGATCACTATCTCCTTGTGGTATCCTGAATCTGACACAAAGGATGTCACGTGGTTAGAAATTGTGCAAATGGAGGACTGCCATCCTTTCATATCCTTGTCATGTGTCGAACATGTTCATATTATTATTTTATTGACAAATAAAACATGTATATGACTAGTAGCCTACAGTATACATGTATTACTATTTAAAATAGAGCAGGCAATTTTAATGTCTGTATAAACAATGCATGGGATGTAACTCCCCTTGTGATATGCTAAAATAGTAGGGGCATTTTTTCAGAGAAGTGCTTAAGTACTCTCAGACTAGAGTACGTATCGCTGTGTCGAATGTGCCCTTTCGTACGCCGGATACTCGGCCAATTAAGAGGTTATTAACGGATCTGATTTATGGCGTATACCGGATGCCGGAGTTGGGTGGGGTGGAGTGGGACTTCTTAATTCAATCAAGAGATCGTGTACTAAATAAGTAAGCTTTTTAAAACTAACAACTGAATCTGTTCCATTGATCAAATACACCAGAAGAAAATGTTCCATTGACATTATCACATTCTTTGAATCATTTTTCAGGCGAAGTTTACCGTGTGACGGGTTGACACTTTCTGTAAGTGATCGGTCACAATATGAATTGAAGTGAATGTAGTTTAACGGCTCACCATCACATTGTTTAAGTTATTTAGAGCCGCGCTAGAGAGAGGGGAAGGATAGACAGCAATCCGGGAACGTTTTCTACTCTTACTAACGAAAGGATTCCTATGGTTCTTTAATATGCTGGGGAGGTGATAGACTCCGATATTCGGGACCACCCAGTTTACGCCTCCATCCGACAGACGAGGCTAAGGACGTGTCTTGCCCAAGATAATACCCGACAAAACTCAGTGGCAGCGGTGCCGCTTGAATCCGGATTCTGCGGTTTCAAGTCCACCGCGCTGTCCACACGGTCACTATTAATTTGTTCTCGGCTATCTGGTCCATCCATGAAAACATAAATTGAGTCCTGTGTTATTAAATATTGCCAATGGCCATTATGAAGAATCTTTAGAATATGCTTCGTCTTTATCAGGTTTCTCAAGTCGCATTACATTTTCGGTTTAACCACTACAAGAATAGTGAAATAAATAAATTAATTCCAGGGGTGTCAATTTCACTACAATTTTCTACAAAATGTGCTTACGAATCCAAAAGATAAATTATCAAACATTGTAGTATGGTCATGAAAGTGTCTTTGATGAATGCATAGCATTAAATCGTTTATTCAGGATAAATAAAGGGGCGGAGATTTACCATACAAGCTCTAACTTCCAATAAATGGAATTTAGGTACGGACAGGGTCACTGAGTACACCATACTACAAAGCAGATAGAGTGTGGCTCAGCTCTTGGTTATTTAAATAAACCAACTCGCTGAGACCAGACGCTATATATTACTAAACTTGTTGTTTCAATTACAGTATGTGTTTACAGCCTTTATCGTTAATACCTGCTATTCGACTTAAAACACATTCCCGACTTCTTTCAGCATTTTTCAAGAGAGAATACTTTTTTAAAAAATGGGGAATAAGCATAGGCACAGCTGATGATAAAAATATAATTATCATTCGAAAGATAATGTTAGCACCGTGATTTGAGATATGAGTTCGTTTCCTTGTAAAGCACTGCAGAAGCATTTACATTATAAAGCCGTATATATATATATTGCCGTACTGTATAAAAGGGACTCACGGCACTCTTGATTGTTTTAAATCTCGCGTCGTCCCGTTAGTTTTTCTTCATAAGGTGCATTTTTAATATCATTAATATTAATAGTTAAAATTGTTGAAAACAAATTATTTCGGCAAATTACTAACTGATTATTATAATTCATCAATACTGTATTAACATCTATGATCGAATAACAAAGAAATTTGAAAACACCAAATTATACTTAATTATATGCAAGCAGGTTTAAAGTAAAAATAGTACTGGATTGATAATCGAGGTGCTAATTGTAATGCTTGATAAAAACTACAGATTGCCGTGTGTCCCTTTAAAGTGCTGATATAGAACCAAACCGGTTAGTGGTAATTTTACCTATATATTAAATAACGTGTATCTTTACATATGTATTAAATCTACCTGTATTAAGAAACCAGCTTGTTTTCAGGTTAATGTACAGCCATTTCCAACATCTGAGCTTCAAAGCTGGGTAGCAGACATTGTTGTTGGTTTGATATCTTTAGTATAGCCAAGACCAGTAATTTAAAACAATAACATACATAAGTTAGCCAGGCTGGGTTTTTTTTCTCGCTCAAGTTTATGTGACCCTATGGAAAATACAAAATGCATACACTATCTAGCTGAATATGTGGTGCTTAGGTCAAATATTTCTGAAATTTAAATGAAACCTCATATCAGCATGGGATTTTCTGTTTCATCTGTCTTTTACACTGCATATGTATGCTAAAAGCAAAGAAGAAAAAACTCTTTTTCAAATTTAGAATTATCTAAAATTCAGAAAAAAATAGAATACAACTGTCCTAGTTGCTTTGACAATTCTACCTGTATACCTGTTTGTTTGACTCTCCAAACTTTCCGAGAGGCTTTTGGCGTAGATGAAGATATCATCCCTTCCATATAGTGGGGATACTAACTCCACGTCACGGATTCGCTGACCGATGACATTATTCTTGATGAACCTGCAGACTTCGTCAAAGAGAACGGCATCACTTGCAGACATTCTGAATGCTGCATTGAGCGTGTGTTGTGCAAGCTGGAATTGTGGAAATTCATTTGCAGGGTTGTCGACATGAACTTTGTGATAGTCTTTGAAAAGGTTTTTCCAAATTTTCGTCATTTTACTTTGAAGTATCACCTCCGTTCCTTTGTATTTAGCGAACGACTTTACTTAATTGATGGATTCTGCATATCGATTCCAAGTCTTGATTTTTCAATGTATCCAGCATTGCTTTATCAATCGCATTCAAATCATTAACCTTTAGGTTTTCTCCGCGTTCAAATTTCTCCGTTATTCTTTTATTCTTCACTACGACTTTTTCAAATGTTACCTTCTCAGTTTTTGTATAACCGTGACCTTCTCTTTCAAATTTCAAAGAACTTCATTACTTCGCTATTGAGTGTAAGTTTCCGTCTCACGAGACATGATCTATAGATCGCAGACTGTTCTTCGAATGTACACATATCACCTTTTACTTCTGAAATTGCATCACTTTTGATTGGAAGATTTTGATTGGTCGACATTGATGTCCATTCCCCTTGAAATGAAGGCTTCGGGAATGGCCAGTTCTGAAAGTTCAACGACAGTTTCGGCATCCACTAGTATAGAACGAATCAAAGGCTTATTGTGGTAATTTTTCTTGCCGTCTTCGAGATACCTTCCGGCCAATTCAATTTGCCTTTGAGGACGACCGAATCCTTTCCATAATATATTTCCCTTTGCATTGATGATGACGTTTCCTTGTTCGCCTTGCCAAATATCTTTATATGTTCTTTTGCGTCCACGTCGTAAGTCGCCATGTACAGCCGGAAGAACTACTTGTCCTTGCTACTGTAGCCTTCCATCCAGTCACGAATTAGTCCATCTCCAAAGTCAGATACAGAAGAAATTGGAACATCAAACGTATTTAATGTGTCGCATGTGACCGTTATGTAACTATTTCCTTATTATAATTTTATTAATTTAGAAATAATTTCTTTGTCTGTTTGTTTGTATGGTGTTTTACGTCATTTTCAACACATGTAAGGATATATATGATGGTGAATTGTTTTGTGGTGGAGGCAGACCACCGACGTTTCCTGGGTATAACCAGTACTTAGAGACAGGAAGAGCGACATAGCAATCTGGAACCATGCCCTACTATATTTTGTATGAATGCGTATGGTTCTTTAACGTACTTGGAGGACATACTCCGATATACGGGACCGCCCGGTTTACGTCCCCATACTATGGATGATGCTAGAGTTGCCTCAGGACTTACCAAAGAAACCCAGTGTAGCTTAAACACTGGTCAAAGTGTATGCTTTAGCACATCTTCCATTTGTAGTCTACTTTGTGCTATTACGATCAGCTCTTTACAAAGTTTACGATCAGCTTACAGAACTATATATTTCCTGCTTTGTTTGAAGTTATATTTTTGCTCAATGGGCTTGACTACAAATCAGTAGTGTTATTATTTACTGGTCCTTTGAGATCATTAAGCCCATTATTGCTGCTTTAAAGTAGAATAACGCTTTAGCCGTTGCTACGAGGCTTGAGAGGTGTTCTTAGAATCATGCCTGATCAATAGAGGTTTCAAAACAACCTGACAACATATTCAATTCTCTGTCAATTGTGACTGTATAATAGAATGTCATTTGTCATCTATTTATGAACCGGTAAATATAAAACGCGATCAATACAACCGAGACTTGACACAAAAACATATTGTGTCAGTACATCTGAATTGGTCGTTGTCGTACCGAGATCCTCACTTGCGTACTAAGAGTACATTTGTATAAATGTGTATATATAAGTCTCCCATATATGCTTTAAAGTCTACCGGAGTGACCATAGGAAAAGTGCATAGGTTAAGAATTAGAAAATGTTTGATACCAGTTTTGACATATAACGCAATATGTGTACATAAGTAAAGACATGTATCATGAGCACGCAAGTGGGTCCCCAGCTACGACAACTACCCCATCATCGTAAGTGTACTAATAGGAATTTCTAACGCCCAGTAGTATCAAATTCGAATTTCAATCGATTTTGCATAAACGTCGATGATTTTACTGAAGAAATCGTATTGTGCAGTAATTTTAGATACGTTCAAACATGTCACATGTACCCATATGACATTTCATAAGAAAGAAATGAAAAAATAAAATAAAATTGATATACCATATGTTGACCTTTCTTCATATTTCACTTTAACCGATATTGCATCAACATAGTTGACCACAGTCCTTTAAAGTTACAGGTGACTGGTTGTCCAGGTATATGAAGAGGCCAAATCATAATATTGATATTCCCACTATTTACAAATGTGCATGAATGAATTGTATATAGATATTGTGAGCATATTGTGATGTTGTATTGTAAACTAGTTTGTCTTGTTCAGTATGAGTGATTGATGGATGTTTGTTTTTCACAAGTCAATAACTTTGCACTCTGAGATTCCCGCCTAATTCAGCCTTCACTCTTACAAAAGCAGTCGTATTGGGCAGAACTCATACTATTACTTAGAAGATAGTTTTGCATTCACCTCATAGTGAAAGCATTATTTTGGTTCCACAAACCCGGTAAGAATTGTTTACTGTTAATATATTATAATGATATGATATAATTACTACGCGAATTGTATTTAATGAAATTATATTTATCGGGTTGTATTTTATTTGAATTGATTGAATCTGTATTCTATAAGTCACTAACTATAGATAAATTGTTTCAGGTTGCTTACTATGATTAAAAGATGAAAACCTGCAAAACGGAATTTGGAAATAATTAAAACCCCAACTCAACTCCCGGCAAAAATGGCGATCCCGGACAGTCATCTATTGGATTTTTGAGCAACCGGGTGTGGTCACTAGAAGTGCGTGGACCAACAGAGGTTTCAAATGACCAGACGGGCCGACCAAAATGGTATTTAGGGTCCAGTCTATAGGATTACGAACGCTAATATCACCGAGGTTACGGTAGAAACACCATCCCGGATTTGATTATGCAGCTGTTAGATCTACGAACGGTATACCATCCCATTCCCCACCCTTCCCCTTTTCTTTATCGCGCGCGTAAATAACAAACTCAGAGACTCTCTCACCAGAGCTCTTTAAAGTGCACTATAATATAGACTGAAGCAGAGATTCGGCAGTATGCAAGACCAGGACGGACAGGGTTGTAGACAGTGAATCAGAAAGTCAGACATTTGGAACTGTTCGGATTGTGTTGTGACAGTGAAACATGTGTTGTGTATTTATAAAATTTAATAGTGGATTTTAGGATATTTTAGGTAAATGTGAGTATTTTTTATTGATTTTATAACATATTTTGACCAGTTCTGGTATTGTTATCTGTACGACATTTTTGTGTATTAACAAAGTTGCCCCGGTGTGTTGTTTTGCTTGACACATTATTTAGTAGGTCACGTAGAGTTTGGCAATATATGTTTTTCGTCAAAAAAATTATTTTGAGTGTAATTTTGGGTTTAATTCAAGTGTTCTAGATTAAATTTTTGGTAACCATACAGCGTATCACCTCCGTAATTTGGTTATTTTTGCAGTAATTGTTTAGCAAGAAAATAGCCTCGTTTTGAGATTGACCTTGTAATTCATAACATTGGTTTGTTTACTTTTTTTTTTGTACTTTCGGTTTAGGTAATAGTTTACACCGGAACAAATTAGGGCCTAGTGTGGGTTATTTTTACATTAATGTTAGCATTAGTTTAGTGTACCCTTGAGCATTTGATTGATTAGTGGATTTGTAGATGTTTTGATACATTTTCATTTTGACTGAATGTTTTTGTTCAGTTATTGAGTGATATTGGTTTTTCTTGCAATTGCATTTCAAATCGGTTTCACCCATATTTCTTTTTATATGAGATGTGTATTAGATGAATAGAGATATTGACACAAATACGGGTTTAGATAGAGGTTGTCTTAGGTTATATGTGTTTAGTATAATTTAAGTGACAAAGTATTAGGATTAGTTGTGATAAGGTGCTTATTAATTACACCGACTACTGCATAAAAGTTAGTAGCTTGGTTAAATTTGAGGCTCTATTCATTGACTTGTCTAACGTTTAGCATATCGTTATACTAACACCCTTTGATAATCATCACGGGAGAGTGTGTGTGTACTCGATACAGTAATCAGGTTATTTGTGTATATTATATGTGTTTATGTAGATGTTTTAATGTTATGTTATATGTTTTCTGTTCATAATTTTTTAAGGAAATCAAATATTTCAGGCATACAAGCTGCGTGAGCCCTACTGTTGTTAAAATTGTCTGTCATATTTTGTTACAGATAGGTCCTGACCTGAAATAACAATAAAACAAATTCAGCAGTTCTGTGTATTTTTTGTGTGTATTTTTTCAGGTAATACAGGATTTGGTGATTCTGATAGCGGATGTATCAGATTTATTGTGTTTTTTTGTGTTATTTTCATCGATTAACGCTTAATTTAAAGGAGATTTTTATCTTCAGGTTATCTATTAGTTATTTCGACAGATTACCCATAAGATTATCTGCTCTTAGTTGTTTTTTGTGTACAGATATTCTTTTTCAGATCTTCTAGACTACAACGTATCTTTTTCAATATATAGTAGTTAGGATTCTTGTATCCTTTAAGACGATTTGTTAATTTATTGTTGTGTATTACCCTTGCTTAACACATAGTATATATTGCTTCCATCATGGCCAGTAATAAGTTAACATCCGAAGAACAGGCTTTATATGATCGCCTACAGGCTACAGGGAAATTTGACATCCACCCAAAGCTGGATGTATTAGCTATTCCCAAGACACCAGTGCCTAACATTTATTTTGGTGCTGGCATGGGACGCGGAGCCCTCGCGTTCACCTCTACTCCAGCCGCATACAATACAGTCTTCAACCAAGGAGACCATTCTACTTCTAGGGTTACAGTTTCTACTTACATCCCAAAGCTGTCATTGTTTTCAGCGACTCGGAGACACCTGCGAAAGGCGAGGTTACTTACCTGGAATGGCGCTTCGAGGTCACTTGCCTCTTATCAGATCCAGAGGTTACCCCACTCCCTCTTCTACAGGCCATTCACCGTTCCTTGCGCGGTACAGCACGACGCATAAGGATACCACTTGGAGAACATGCCACAACAGAGGAGATACTGGACAAGATGGACGCCATGTTTGGAGACTCTGCATCTAGGGGGATGGTCATGCATGAATTTTAATGCAGTCCAGAAGCCAGATGAGTCCATCACTGCATATAGTTGCAGACATGAAACCATGCTTGAGACGGCCAGCAAGATGAAGAAGCTTGGCGAAGAGTCCAAGAATGAGTTTCTTCTGCACAAGTTTTGGACTGGCCTACGTTCTGACCCGCTGAAGTCACAGACTCGGCACAAGTACGACACCATTAGCTCATTTCAAGAACTGGTCAAGGAGATACGCATGGTGGAGCGCGAGATCAACATGACTCCAACCTACCCAACCTTTCAGCATGCCACTTCAGCAAAGACACAGGCGTTTGTCTCCAAACAGGCCAAGCAGAGTGCCATTACTGTTGATGCAGAAGCCAGGTTGGACAGCAAGATCGATACCTTGCAGAAAGACGTCAGACAGGATCTGTCGAATCTTGAAAAACGTCTCCAAGATCAGATGCAGACCAATTTCAACAACATCTTCCAGAAGTTGGACAGTCAGATTCCTGGTCAGAACGTCAACACCAGCCAGCAGCCATACTACAGCCAAAGAGGTAGTGGGCGTGGTAGTGGTCGTGGTGGTGGTCGTGGTGGTCGTGGAGCTCCATCGACTTACTACAGCAACACAGGTAACAACGGTCACCCAAAAGGCCAAACCATTTATGACAGATTAGTAGGGGTATCTAATGAAAGACCTATCTTCATCCAGAACCAGACGTTTACTGGACTAGTAGACAGTGGTAGTCAGGTTACCGCGATCAGTCAGCAGAGTTACCTCTCTTTGACTGACAGAACCCAGCTTTTACCGTTAGACAAGCTCGGTCTTCAGCTTTCTACTGCAGATGGAAGCCATCTTCCTTACTTAGGATACATAGAGAGCACCCTGTCTGTACCATTTCTTTCTACTTTCACTTTCGATATCCCTATTCTTGTCATCCCCGATAACGACTTCAACAATACTGTTCCAGTGACCATCGGTACCAACGTTATTCGCCGCTGTAAGGATTTAGCCGCGACACAGTCGTTGAATACGGGCGAGATACCACCCGAGTGGCAGAGCGCCATAAACTCTCTACCTTCTACGTCTTTCCTAGCCAGACTCGGTAGAAAGAGATCTTTTACAGTTCAAGCTTCCCAGACTAGTACTATCAACTGTTCAGTCAGGAACATCGATCACAACATCTCGGAGGTGGTTACTGAGAACATGGATGAACACGAGACCGGATTCACAGTATGCCCCAGAGTTGTTCGGCATCCTCAACATGGCTCCTTCGCTAAGATATCGGTGAAGGTCTGCAACATGACTGCCAAGGACATAGTTTTCAGACCGAAGTCAGCCATTTGCCAACTTAGTGAGGTCTAGGTCATTGACAACCTGACGTCGGAATGCCCAGATCAGCATGACAACAAGAAGAAGGAACCCCTTGAAGACTTGGTTGTTAAGATAGACACTTCTATATTGACCCCTGAGCAACTTCTTCGAGTACGCCAAGTGCTAGGAAACTGGCACCATATATTCTCTAAGGGATCCACTGATATTGGCCGTACCCATCTACTGGAACACAAAATCCATCTAGAGGACACTACTCCTTTTAAGATCCCTTACAGAAAAATTCCACCAGCGATGTATGAAGAAGTGAGGCAGCACATCAGGGAAATGCTCGATGCCAGTGTGATAAGAGAGTCTGAGTCGCCATACTCCAGTAATGTAGTCCTTATCTGGAAAAAAGATGGATCTCTCAGATTCTGCATAGACTGGCGCCAACTAACTCGAAAAAACGCAAGGATGCCTACATGTTGCCCCGTTTCGACGATACCGTAGACTCCCTTGGCGGTTCGAAGTACTTTTCGAAGCTTGATCTTCGATCCGGTTACTGGAACGTCAGCATGGCTGAGGAAGATAAGCAGAAGACCGCTTTTTCAGTAGGACACCTGGGATTCTACGAGTTCAAAGGAATGGGATTCGGATTAGTAAACGC
Source organism: Cyrtodaria siliqua (assembly GCA_037043455.1). Classification (NCBI taxonomy): domain Eukaryota; kingdom Metazoa; phylum Mollusca; class Bivalvia; order Adapedonta; family Hiatellidae; genus Cyrtodaria; species Cyrtodaria siliqua. The sequence continues at coordinate 73,178 of JAWPHD010011455.1, forward strand.
TGGAGCTACGTTCCAGCGATTGATGGAGAAATGCATGGGTGAACTGCACCTTCGTGAATGTTTAATCTTTTTGGATGATATCCTTATTTTCTCCAAGACATGTGAGGAGCACATACAGCGCCTAGAAGCAGTATTCGGCAAACTATCTCAACATGGGCTGAAACTCAAACCATCAAAATGTGTATTATTCATTTCATCAGTCATCTATCTTGGTCACCAAATTGATGAATATGGAATTCACACAGACCCCGGAAAAACATCCGCACTTTGGGACTGGCCAGCACCTACCAACATCAAGGAGCTACGCCAATTTCTTAGTTTATCTGGTTATTACCGTCGTTTTGTGGAAGGCTACGCCAAGATAGCAGAACCACTTAACGCTTTTATACAGGGTCACTGAACCAACAAAACAGTTGGATCCAAGAAAAAGAAGAAGCCTGTTGTACCATGAACTTGGGGAGAAGTCGAACAGAGAGCCTTCGACCTACTTAAGGAGAAACTCACTTCCCCGCCTGTCTTGGACTATGCAAAGTATTCCCTACCCTTTACAGTACATGTTGATGCTTCTGGTAGTGGATTAGGTGCCATTCTTTATCAACAACAAGAAGACAAACAACGAGTCATAGCTTATGCTAGCAGAGGACTCCGGCCTAGCGAGAAAAAGTATCCAGCCCATAAATTGGAATTTCTTTCCTTGAAGTGGGCCATTACAGACAAGTTCAGTAACTACCTCACAGGGAATTATTTCACTATATACACGGACAATAATCCCTTAACTTACGTCTTGTCAACTGCCAAACTAGGTGCTACAGGTCACAGATGGATTGCCGCTCTGGCCAATTATCAATTTGACATCATATACAAGGCGGGAAAGACCAACATTGATGCAGATTTTTTGTCACGCAGCCCAGACGCCTCAGCAAATGTGGTACAAGCTGTCGTTAGTGCTCTACTAACTTTCACACCCATTGTCGAGAGAGTCACGACGGGAGATCCTCCACCTACGGCCGAGGAGGAGTATATCCAGTCTGACAAATTTAATAAGATTTCATGGGAGAACGAACAAAGAGCAGACAGTACCATAAGCAGAGTCATTGACCTCATCAGAAGTGATTTCCACCCAAGGGAGGAAGAACTACGGCAAGAACCGTCTGACGTACAGAAGCTGTTGAGAGAGTGGAACCGTCTCCACCTTGACAACAATATCCTGTACAGAACCACTTCGGTTGATGGCCAAGAAACCACACAGCTCGTCCTTCCAGCGCAGTACCACCAGTTCTCCTTGAAGGGAATCCATGACGACGTGGGCCATCAAGGAATTGAAAAGACCCTCTGGCTTGCCAGACAGCGGTTTTATTGGCCTGGAATGGAGAAATACATCAACGAGTATGTTAGACATTGTGGGCGCTGCATAAGAAGGAAGTCACCAGAGAAGGTCGCAGAGTTAGTTCCCATCAAAACATCACGTCCGATGGAGCTGGTCTGTATGGATTTTTTTATCTCTGGACATATCCAAAGGCGGATATGAAAATATTCTGGTCATCACAGACCACTTTACTAGATTTGCCCAAGCTATACCCTGCCAAAATCAGACGGCTCAGACAACGGCAAAGGCACTCTATGAAAGTTACATCAAATTCTATTCCTTCCCAGAACGTCTCTACAGCGACTAAAGCAGGAATTTTGAAAGCAAGATTATACTTGAACTTTGCAAAATAGCCGGCGTTGCGAAGTCACGTACTACCCCATACCATCCCATAGGAAACGGTTCCTGCGAGCGCAGATCAGACACTTCTGAAAATGTTAGGGACTTTGGAAGAAGACCAGAAGAAAGATTGGAAAAGCTATGTTGGACCATTAGTTCAAGCTTATAATGCCACAAGGAGCGACGCAACAGGGTTTTCCCTGCATTACCTGATGTTTTGCTGGCACACGAGACTAGCCGTCGATGCCTTCTTAGGCACTGTGCCAGACACCATCAGCCCAGACCAACATACTTATCCTAAGAAGATCAAGCAACGTCTACAGTTTGCCTACAAGGTTGTTGTTGACAATGCAATAAAGAGTGCAGCTAAGGGCAAACAGCTCTATGACCGTAAGGCCACTGCCTCAAAGATCGAGAAGGGGGATAGAGTTTTGGTCAAACGCGTGGGATTTACTGGGAAGCACAAACTGGCTGACCGGTGGAAACAGATTCCTTACACTGTGAAGAAAATCCCAAACGAGGACATTCCGGTCTATCGCGTGAAGAGGGAGGATGGTCAAGGACCTAGCAGGACGCTGCATAGAAACATGCTGCTTCAGTTTACATCACTACCAGCAGCAGAACCCTCAAACATAACGACAGAGTCGCAGCGAAATCGCGAGATTCCGCAAAAGACGTCGAACATGCCAGTGCTCGCTAAGCCCAAGTCAAAGCCCAAACAGCCCGATGATCGTACATCTTCATCGCCTAGCTCAGACTCAGACACAGATACCGTTTATAGGATACCGCAACTCAGGAGAGCTTGCAAGTTATACCGATCCAACGAAAACAGAGATACAAGAACCCCATCCCGTCGACACTCGACCAGTTTTTCTACTCTTTCAGAACCTTCACCGGTCCCTGAAGTATCTAGGAATAGACCAGTAGAAAATTCCAGTACTCGGACGGATGAAAATACTCGGATGGATTACAGTATGACAAATACCAGTACTCGGATGGATGCCAGTACTCGCACGGTTGCCAGTATTAGGACGGATGCAAGTACTCCGCTGGATGCCACGCCATCCAATATATCCGATAGTCAGTTGGATTTACACATTACTCACAACACAGCAGTAACACTAGGAAGTTCGTATCATGACGACTCCAGTTTGTCTAACATAACTCATGCTCAGCCGGATGCCGTACCAGGTGTACTTCTGCTGGATGCCAATCCAGCATCCCCGGTGCAGCAACCTAAGGAACCTGTTCAGGCCGCTCGACCAACCAGGATAAGGAAACAGCCTGACATATATGGGCAATGGGTTATGCCGCTATGATGTTGGCACAATGACCGGTGAAAGAGCTACAGTGATTAACACTTTAGAAGTGTTCGTTTAATTTAATGTATTTTTTACACAGGAGAAAAGCAGCGGATTTGACCAGTACTTTTCATGCAGTTAAATTCATGTTTGCTGTTTCATGGAAAAGTCGTTTACAGGTTATTTTTAGGATAAAAAATGTTTGAATTACTCTTTTCAGTAATTGATAGTTGCAAAACTATTCATTTTATTTTGCTGAATTCAGAGTTGTGTAATTGTATTTATACCATTACGATAACTAATTTAGTTACTCATGTTTTTATGCATATTATATATATATAAAACAATATATAAAAAAATAACAGGTTTAGTGTGGTTGTGCTGCGACTGTGTGCTGACGTGCTTTGTGGCTGTCTTATGTTTGTCTTTTGTTTCAGATTTTAAACAGTAAGTTACAAATGTTTTAATTCAGATTGTCAGGAGACAATTTATTTTTAAAGCAAGGGAGTATGTTGGCCTGTCTTTATATTTCACTTTAACCGATATTGCATCACCATAGTTGACCACAGTGCTTTAAAGTTACAGGTGGCTGGTTTTCCAGGTATATGAAGAGGCCAAATCATAATATTGATATTCCCACTATTTACAAATGTGCATGAATGAATTTTATATAGATGTTGTGAGCATATTGTGATGTTGTATTGTAAACTGGTTTATCTTGTTCAGTATGAGTGATTGATGAAAAAAATAAAATAAAAAATATACCATATATTTTTAACGGAATCTGGTGCAATATTCTAATATTAACCCTGGTGCATAACCTAGGATAGCACATACTGCTATGCAAAATGAATTTTCTTGTAAATGAGGGCTCATTTTAGGCTCATTCATTATGTTTATTGACTATAAAATAGAACATATCATTGAATGTCAATTTTAAGTCGGACCTGGAAACCCCAAAACAAAACTTGATGTTCCCACTTTAAACGATCAAGTTGATATTCCTGTTCTCATCCAATTTTGATAAATGTTGAATGTTTTTATCTAAATTATTTTAAAATAATAAAACTATGGCTACGAAATGAATACCCAAATGTAGGCAGATATATTTAACATGTTTTTGGTATAATATTATATTTTGAAATGCATACGTTGCTTTTTAGACAAACTATTCCAGTTTTCGGAGAATTTTGTTAAATTTTGAAGCTTTTTACCCCAAAATATCTGGCATGTCATTGGTTATATACACATGAAACTAACGCATGTCATTGGTTATATACACATGAAACTAACGCATGTCATTGGTTATATACACATGATACTAAAGCATGTTGTAAAGGGGAGATTTGTTCACAATTTAAAAAAGAAATAATGAATGAATATTAATTAGATTACTTTTTGAAGATTTTTTTAAATGTTTGTCCTAAACCAAGGCATAAGCTGTGTCTCCACATTGCTATCACGTTGAAGTATTAACTTGAGGTAACAATAATTTAAAAAATTACAATTAGAATTTCCATCTTAGATGGTACCAATATGCCTAAAATTTTGATGTTGGCCCATATAATATGTGGCTTATTTAATGCATCTGGACGTTTCATATGAAACTAAAGCACACTATGAGGGTTTTCTCTTGTATTTATAATGGCACTAATTACTCTTCTAGATGGCCTCCAATCCCTTTAAAACAACATTTCAGATACATTAAAAGGATAAAAACGAACATGTTTAAGCACATTTCCAGTTTTATAATAAAACAGATATTCAACAATTTGAGATGTAATTAAAGAAACAATTGTGTGCGCTCTCAAGCCCGGGTATCGCACCGCCTGTATTGCTTTTGCAATACCGAGAGTTTAATGCGGAGGATTTACCTATTCCTATTACATAGTTTCATGTTACTATTTTAAGTTTTAATAGTTTACATGCTATGTCCAATGGGGATGAACATAAAAATTTTACTCATACATTGCAGTATTGCGAATAATAAATGCTTCCCGAACAAAAATGAGATATAAATCCTATAGAAACCACAGCGTCCGAACGTAATGGCATCGTAGGTCCGCACTGTACTGCAAACAAGGACTTGATAATACAATGAAAGAGACAGAAAAAACAGAAAGGGTGGTGAAGACAGGGTTACCGACTTGGAACGGTCAGTAGGCAATAAGGCCTACTGGTTAGCTTGAATCGATTTTATATGCGCACAATCCTCGCTATTATCCTGTCTTCAGCGGCCAAATAGACAAGACAGTGTAAACAAAACTACATCCCATCAAAAGGAATTCTCTAACAATAAAGTCCACATCCAGAGAAAAGAAACACATACAAAATAATAAACTTCTCAGGATGTATCCAGAATCGTACTGAACAACCATAGTAGTTGCAGCTAAAGAGAAAACCAATCTAGGGTACGACCAGAAAACCCGAGGGACGTAAGCTCATGCACCCACCTCCCTTAGGTGGGGTTTTAGTAGGTACAATCATAGAGTCCCAAGAGGTAATCCAGTCATCGCACAAGTGAAAAGTGAAGCGTAATGACTGACTGTAGAGGGGTCAATCACTAAACATGCAGTGCGTAGATAACTTAAAAAGCTCTTGCTGGCTTGAAGATTGCATCAGCTGAATAAATTTAAAAACCTTTCGATGTCTGTAATAATATTGTTTAACATATAGCTTACGTAATTAAAATAAAATGATATTCATCTTCTAAGTCGGTACTATTACACAATGTTCAATATCTTCTTTCTGTTCTATTTTGTAAATATCTGCCAGTTTCAATTCTAAGTCTTTTGGAGGATAATCTTATCCTCGAAATGGCAGTTCTTAATTTCAATGGCAATATATCTAAATACACTTCATATGAGAATAAGGTTTTAAAATGTCTATACAAACATAAAACTCGATTATTTTCAACATCAGTGTTCCACTTTTGAACAAAACAATCTATTAGTTTTTGTTTAATCAATAAATGGAAAGTTTCCATATCAATACAAGTTGGGTCGTTCTAAATATAATTATAGCCACAGTCAATTAGAAATAAAATGTATTCTTCCGATCTCCTTTGACTTTGTAAAACCCCAAATTTCTGATCCATAGCTTAATAGAGAATCAACGAACGCATCAAATAAATTGGCAAAATGTTTTGGGTCTAAAATTGTATTTTTGTACATGTGCAATTAATACTTCCAAATAAAGCTTTTAATCCTTTACCTGCTAAAGTCTCTTGATTTAAATTATATGAACCCGTATATTTAAAAACAGTTCCGAGGTATTTAAAATCGTTAACAACTTCTAAATTATTTCCATTATAAACCCATGTCTCATTTACTAAAAGATGAACCATTTTTCTAAAAACCATAACTTTTGTCTTTTCCGCGTTATCCTCTAATCCCCAGGTGTCGCAATATTCTTTCAACACAATTCAACGTTCTTGTAACTCAGACGGTGATTTACCAAACAAAACCATATCATCTGCGAAAAGTAAAAGAATTAAAGTTATATCATCTATTTTAAGTCCAGATGTATTACTATCTTGTAAGAACAATTCCAGATCTTCAGCAAAAAGGGAAACCATTATTGGAGAGATTACCTCCCCTTGCTTGAGACCGCTTGCAAATTAGAAACATGTCACGTATAATTCTTAACACTTTGACTTTAATTCCTAGCTTAAAAAGTTTTAGCCAAAGGCCATTTCTATATTATACTGTCGAAAGCCTTCTTTAGGTCCACAAACGTACAAAATAACCGCTTGTTTTCATTCAGTACCTTCTGTATAACACAATTCAAAACAAATATGGCATCAATGGTGGAGCGACCTTGTCTAAAACCGAACTGAGCATCTGATAAAATATTGTTTTCATCACACCACATGTTAATTGTTTTATTTAAAATACCTTAGAGAGATTATACAACAACACAACATAGACTTTATACTTTTTATTAAATTATAACATGAAAAGAATGGTAATTATTTTAGGAAATGGCATGTATAAATTGTTTCTGAGTTCTTGTGATGCAAATGGGATTTTCAAAGTGATTTGTAAAAAAAAGTCGCAACATTTCCGTGTGTGGTTTTACAGATGGTCATAAAACTTTTTTTGGGGTACAAAACATTTTTTTTCCAAATGCTCATGAAATGTTGCATGCTTGTAGAGGAAGATTTTTCTTGACGTTAATGCTTTTTTCTTGCATACCGGATAAGGCTGTCCACGTTTTACACAGGGTGGAAAGTCTTATCTTTAAGGGTAAAGATAAAATTCACGCGCGAACCAAGAGTGTGCAGGAAAACATGCAAACCGTATCAGTAGTGTTATTTTTTTACTGGTCCTTTGGGACCAACGAGCCCAATATAGGTAGCTTTGAAGTAGAATACCGCTTAAGCCGGTGCTAGGGGGCGTGAGAAGTGTTGCTTCTTCGATTACTTCTCATGAACAGACTCAATAAAACCGAGACTGCTGCTTTATTCTCTTAATTGTGTCAGTTGCTCTCAAAGGATCACCTTTATCAGTACTTATTACCCAAATGTGTCAAATCTAAAACTCCAAATCTGTATAATGATGCAGTGGTTTAGGGCCTATGCTAAATCTTATTAAAATTAAAACGAAACAAATCAATAGAATAGTATGATAGTTGGTAGATCTACGTATATTTATATTATAAAGTCAATAAGTGTACATTTATAAAAACTTTTTTGTTAAATATGTTAATAAATATTTTTTAATAAGATAAAAAATGACAGCTCTATTGAAATAACGGTGTTAACATGAACATAAACAATACATTTGCACAAAAAACAATATCTAAATAAATATTAAATAAATCGCGTAACTACATGTAATTTCTCTTATTCAAAAAACATTCGCTAGAGAAAATACTACATTTTTGGCCAGTAATAATATTAAAGTGTTTTTTACTAACGGCAGTTCGGACAATTATACTATGTGGATTTGTTATGAAGTTTGTGAATCACTCATCTTCCTATTAGATACTATTTTCGTCAGGTATGGAACCACCGTTTATAGACAAATTGTTGGTATCCTTATGGGTACGTACTGTGCACCACTTGTCGCAGATTTGTTTGTTTCTTTGCTATGAAAGAGATTTCATGTTGGGTCTTTCACCAGATACCCAGGCAGATGTTATTGAAACCTGTAATGACACCTCTCGTTATCTGGATGACATATTGAACATTGACAACCCTTTCTTTCCAACTATGGTTAATAATATTTATCCTAAAGAACTTCAGCTTAACAAAGCTAATATATCTGATAGTAACGCTTCTTTTCTTGATTTAGATCTCTCGATTGAAAATGGTGAAATAATTAGCAAAATCTATGACAAGAGAGATGATTTTAATTTTGACATTGTTAATTATCCCCACTTGGATGGGGATGTTCCCCGAGCAACTTCTTATGGGGTGTATGTGTCTCAACTTGTTCGTTTTTCAAGAGCTTGTACTCGAGTTGAGGTCTTTAATATTCGGAATCTTTATGTGAGGTGATTTATAAACTTCGTAAGCTTCTTGGTCATGATCACATTCATACTATCTTTGTTAAACTTGTTAAACAGTTTATCAAAAGAGGTTATGACCCTATCATTTTGCAACGTACTTCATGCTTGGTGGTGAACCCTTTTACAGTTCGCCACTATGCTTTCCTCTTTAATTGTACGATGACCGGACAGACTGTTGACCCTATGATGACGCCTACATAAAGCCCATTGGGACGGTGGCGTTTGATGTTTATCTATGATCTTTCTTGTCGTGCCCTTAATGGTTTATTCTCTTACTGCTCTGGCTTCTGACAAGTCAATGAGTACCTTCATTGTGGCTTTCTAGGCTATTGTTTTTTTTGTATTATATTTACACGAGCATATTTGTGTTTTACTTATATTGCCTATTGATGCTGCCTTGTTGGTTAGAGATTAGATCATGGCGGAGATTTCTTTATTTACACTGTCCTGTTTTAATGGGATGACAGTAGGGTAAGTGTGAGGTTTGGTGCACCCTAGAACCGGTTTAAACACCCATTGGTATACTTTGCCACTGACCGTTTCAATGTGGTAGCCCTATTGTCAACCCTTTTGTGTTTGTGATGTCGTTTGCATTTATAATTGCTTTTTCCTTCTTGTTTGTCTGTTTGCGTGTTTTTTTCTGAGTTTTGTGGTTGACTGTCCTCCTTGAATGCTACTTTCCCTGTCAGATCTTTTTATATTTCTTTTTGTGTAACTAAAAAGCTACTCAATCAGGCGAAAATGGGCCATAATTACATGTATCTAACATCTTCTCAAACTATATTTATATTAATGCATTTACATGTGTTTGAAATAATAAAAACACGACGTGGTTCATTAAGAGACAGGAAATAGATACGCCTCAGACTTTGAAGGTAGATCAAAATATCATTACCACGAGTGGAACCTATTTACACCCTACATGACGTAATTAATCACATGTTGGTATTACCGCGCGGCAAATTGTTAACTAATAATGTATACACTATATAAGATGGATAAATAAGTACTTCCAAGTCAATTGAGTTCACTCGACTACACACTGTAAATCAATTAAACCCTTGGTGAAATTGAAATCAGTTATACAAGCAGTTTAAACGGTAACCAAACCCGTAATTGCTTGCGAATAAAAAGTATATTAAAGCGATAATCAAACACGCAATATACCCAAAGCAAAATTAAAGCGGTAACCAAACACGCATTTGCTTAATATATAAGTCTGAAACTTGTTTTTGGCTTCTTAAAGTATGCGGGAGAAAGGGAGTCGAGTTCACTCGACTACACACTGAAATCAATTAAACCCTTGGTGAAATTGTAATCAGTTATACAAGCAATTTAAACGGTAACCAAACTCGTAATTGCTTGCGAATAAAAATTATATTAAAGCGGTGGCCAAACACGCAATATACTTAACTCAAAATTGAATATAAGTCAGAAACTTGTTACGCGGGAAACAGACTCGCATTATACTGACAACATTCACTGCGGGTGAATACTGTGCTCTTAAAAACTCCCACGCTACAGTAGAGCTAATATTGGAGATTGACCGCTGTAATCGAATCGTAATGACAGTACAATGAGTCTATGAATAAATTGGCTCTATTACATAAAAATATAACTACACATCGCACAACTATGCCAAGGTGCAACACATATAATAAATGTAATAAATAGCTCAGAACACCTGACAATACATGTCTACAACACGTAGCTACTAATACATCAAACTACACTGTACTGTACTGTATATTGGGTGACTGAAATAGCTTTCAGTTGCAATTAACATAAATCAATTACTGAATGTCAACCTCTAAATATTCTGATATAATCAAATATTGGAAATTGTTCAAATGTATACATTTTAACATTGGAAGTAAATAGACTATAATACAAAGGCCACGGTAATAGCCGAGACCACACATTTGATTACCCAAAAATACACAATTTAAATTGCGCAATAGTGCGAATACGTGTATTTAGGCTATAACGCCTATACTGAAACACAACGGTGCTTCTTTATAGCAGCTGACGAAGGAATTTTTATTCC